>JAODPA010095153.1:0-22624 GCA_025585075.1 Nepenthes mirabilis | reverse complement strand
AGGAAAAAATTAAAAAAAAATTTTGATTTTTTTCCACTTAAGATTAGTCAGATTGAGCAAATTAAGGCTGAGACTCACTTTCGAGCCCCCAGTCATTGCAAATTGCACTGGCCAATGGTTGATGGCTGCATGATCTAGACGCAGGAACCATGCATGATTATCTTGACACGGTTTGAACCAAGATCAAGCTAAAATCATCTTCTTGATGATGATTTGATGGCAAATCCACCTAATGGAAAATGGGATTATTACATGGAACAAATACATTATGAACATCAATGTAGTCCAAATAATTAACCATGTTCAAATTTCCCACTATAGATTAAACCCCTAATAAACAAAAACAATGGTCGGCAGGCAATTTTTCTTGTGAACATCCTCAATTCAATGAAGGCCACCATAAATCCTATACAAATTTCTATTTATTGTTGTTTTAAGCACTAAAAACTCATTGATATCATCCAAGTAAGGAATAATGTCATATGGTCACCTGTCAGACACCCTTAGAATACTTATTTTGGCGTGTCAAATTAACTATCTGTTCTTATATAAAGATACTAAAATGAGCTGATGAAATATCATTTTATCTAAGAATATCTAGCTTACCTACATTGGGACTTAGCAAGTTATTTTTATCAACCACCATGTTCTTGAATTCATCAAAAACAACAGGGAATCAGAGACTTTGAAAAAAAAATACTAACAACAGATAATTCTTCATTCACCGTGGTACATTTAGTTACAAAGCAACAACCAACAAACACTACCCAATTTAAACTAAGTCTTTTAAACATCAACTCAATGAAATAGTGACAGGAGAATTTCTATGAAGAAGTACAGCATGTACATAAACATATGGATAAGTTGACAATTGCATATTAGATATATGCAATCTTACCTCTGTATTACAGTGAGGTTGTTTCCATAGTTTAAACCTATCACAATGGAGCATGTACAGTATATTATTTCAAGAAACAGGTAATGACTAACTGACAATCCTTACCCCCAAAAAAAAAAAAAGAAAAAAAGAAATGATCAAAAAACAAGAAAAAAAAATTATGGTTCTTTCTATTGAAATGTGTATAGAAACTGCCATACAAATTATGTCTTCATCCTCTTGTGGGCTTGATCCAGTTCCTCACCACTGCTTCCATCCCCATAATGTGCCATTGCTGCAGTGCAGGAAACGGGATTCTCATGGTCCTGCTAAGAGAAAAGACAGGCCAGAATGAAGACCCATCAATGGCATATGCACAACGGATTTCCATGAAATAATGAATGAGTGTAATGCTTCTATTGTTTCACTACAAATTTATTACATAAGATATAATCTTGTCACAATTTAGATCAGATATGAGTCCAGTGGCGTGGAATTTGTTCCACTAGCCAAGGGCCAATTCTAAGATATTCTGTTCTTTATTACTTTTTTGTATATCAAAGACGAAAAGTTCTTGCCACTGTTGGGACTTTAGTTGTGCTAGCAATGTGATCTCGAAAGGAGTTCAAAGACTCCAAACTGGAAGAAAATTTTAAAGGTGAAAAATATCCAAAATTATCCCCAGGTTACTCAGAAACATGAAAAAGTTAGGAAACCAAAGCAAAAAAAGGAATACAATTGCATTCGAAGCATGATAAAAAATGATATATAGAGAAATAGGTGAAGAATTCCAGTAAGAAGTTCCTCCAAATATTCCTTCTTTCTGGGGAAAAAATCATTTGATAATCACTGATACCATGAACAGACTCAGAACCAGATCACATGCTTGTGTTTGAGAATGCGTAATGAGCTAAAACTAAGAGGAATAGCAAGCACTGACTAAACAAGCAGCCTGTACCAAATCATAATATTGTGAAATTATTTCACAGAACTAGAAACCTGTGCAGAGATGCCCTATTTTCTTCTAAGATGCTGTGTAGTCATACTCATATATTCCACTTCACCTAGCGTGACTAAAGATTGTTGTTATTGTATGTTATGCAATCATACTCTTAGTAACCCCCATCCAAAGAAAAGTAGAGTCATATCTCTTCCAATCAAGAAAACTAAAAGGTATGTGGTTCATATACCTTAGCACTGGATGTCCCGGACACTAGACTTCGATTAGCTCGCTTCCCAAGATCAATGCGTACTGAGATACTTGCCTGAGACAGATCCACACCTGAACTCTGCAACGCTTGTGTCAAAGTAGTCAACAACCTGTACAGTAACTTGTCACCTTTCTGTCTGAGAAAATTGTGCTCACATAATAGGTGCAGCAACAACTAGTTGGCGGCATCTCACTTATCACAGATGAAATAGATTTATCATCAACAGTACATCAGAATTTTCTTCCCTCCGGTTTGTTTATAGGTTATTTTTTTTATCATATTTTAAAATAAAATGATGCCTCTTGACTATTCAGTTGGATCCAATCTGCTAACCATTAATCATACAGCACCTTGAACCAAAATGACAGGGGAAAAACAATATCCACAAATTTTTGCCAACATGCCACCCTACTCCTTGGATCAAGTGTCCAAGGTTTGGGGAATGGTGCAAATCAAGGTTACACTCATCTTCTAAAGGAAGAGAAAATATCATCTCTAACTATTGCAACAAAAGATTACTCAACAATCCCATCAAAAAATTCTAGCATATGAACAGACATTCATCCCACTGTTCTAAACTCCAAACAGCATATGTCATTATCATAGTAACTGTGATATTTTTTCCTAGACCAGCATTATCAATAGTGACTACTTCAGAGTACATCAATGAATATGGTCTACTTTGGAAAGATTCCTTCAAGAGTGAACGAGAACCTCTCCTTGCATTTTTGGCTAGGGTAGGATCATATTACATAGCCCTAAAGCTCATCTCAAAATTTAATAGATACAACTAACCTATGGATAATGCATGGTTAAAGATACGTATATATACAACCCTCCCCAAACCCTTGTAGTGCTGAATGAGCAAGCATTGGCAACTGTTTTGCAATACAGTAGGGATAGAGAGACACGGAGAGAGAGTATCAGGAAATGCTTGCAACAATTTTTTGGTTGTTTATCGCTGCTTGTTGTACAGATACAAGATTCAAAAGGCTGGACGGCAGAAACGTAAGTGGGACTTCTGCATATTACCATTCACATGTAATCCATAAGTCCAGAATGGCCTGATGATGTCCAATTACATGATTTTTACATAGATATAGTATTGATATTATGCATGTTGGACAATTATGGAGTCTTTGGTTGGCCTTTTGCTGCTGTTTTTACAGGGGCTATGGGATAAGCTAAACATACATGTAGAAGAAGTTTGGGGGTATTGCATGTGTGAATATCCCCAAGGAGGGGGGTTTCTCCCGGGTGGAAAATATTCAAGCAACAAGGCTTATCATGTTTTCATGTCAAAAGTAAATTTCAAACACTAAATATTTTGTATCACTATCAAAAACAGTATGCAAGATGCTGGTATACAAGCTTCTTAGACCTACCTAGCCCCATGTTCACAAGCTTGAACATATAACACAGAAATAGAGATCAACTCCATGGTGAATGCTTGAAAATTTTAAATGCCTTAAAAGAGCTGGAACCATGAATATTCTAACTGTGTCAGTGAGAAAGCACTGAATGGTGCCTGAGAAACAAAATCTGTTTCCAATGACAAAGCAGTCTAACTTAGGCATTCTAACGCTTTTCACTCGATCGTCTAATTACCTGACTTTGAGTAGTATATGTCGTCGTATAATTTCAAGGAGAGCCATCCAGCTATGGGTTTTTCTGTAGCATACAAAACTGCTCTCATGAACCACATGATTCAGTGTTTTACCCTACATTCTCTCTAGCCAGCTGACACCTCAATGCAGTTCTGGAAGAGCAAGTTAGCCCTGGCTTTAAGATGTATTTCAACTCTAAACACAACTCAACCACTGCTGCTTCCACATAAATGAGCTTCACTTGCTTTTACTTGAGCAGTGAAGCTTCATCTTGCAGTTGATGAGTTTAAGAACCGTTTCCATGCAGTTGGACAGATGCAAACAAGTTCTTGATGACTATGTACCTCACTACTACAGCAACAATAATGAAAACCACCAACATGTGCAATTCATGATAAAGAAAACCCTCTACAAACGGGTGTAACTCTTGAGATCCTGAAATGGCCACTCATCAAACAAGATCAACTAAACAAACAAGTTGGTCAGCATTATCAGACTTACTCATGAGAATAAGCACTTGAGATGCTAATGGTTCCTCCTTCAATCATATGCTCCTCCTGTTGATTATCATTACTGACAGAGTAATCAGTTGATTGTGCATCAGATGTGGGCCTTTTAGGTGGATGAGCAAGAACATCATCACTTTGGATAGGAGTGGGCATGTCCACCTGGAAAGGCATGGGCAAGGCTGATGTCTTTTCCACCAACTCTGAAGGATGATCCATAGCTCTGTATGTATCTTGGGTAGAACCAGGCTCAAGTGGAGTTTGTGAATTTGCAGCCAGGCTCGGATTAATACTGATACTCTTCTCATCTAACTTCCCAGAAAATGTTTCCCCAGGACTATTCCTTATGGTCTGAGGGTGACCAAGAAAGCTTTGAACTCGCCAATGACTATGTCTCTGTTTCAAGGTCGAAATGTTTGGTCAGATATTACTAAAACAAAAACCCCAATAACAATTGAAATCAATCAAAGTTATTATTTATGTTAAGCATAGCAATGCAATGGTGTAGGCTTAGGGTTCAATGTATGCTAATTTTGTGAGTTCAAAAGAAATATGTTCAGGTACAAATGCTATTATTTCACATATTATGTTGAATTCGATGAAATTTCTATTTCTTTCAATCCTGCATAAAAATATCAGGGAATTCGAAATTTTAAGAAAGCAAAGTAAACGGAAGGGGCTTATATGAGTGTGGAAGTTCATTAATTGTACTTCGAATAGTTGGACCTCAACTTGAAATAACCATTTGATGGCCTCTCTTCTTTAGTGCAAACAAGTCACAAAGAATAACAACTCCATAAAATTTCTCCCTAATAAAATAATGATCTGCTACCCTCATTAGGAGGGCAAACACTGACATGAGCTTATTGAATTGTTTAATTGGCATGGAATTCGAGCACTTAATCCCAACAAAAACAAGGTGAAGAAAAGAAAGAGATCAATAGCACAGCCATCACACTGAGGGATTAGAAGAGGGTTATGCCACCTCCACTCTAAAATTGCAAAGAGACAATTTCCATGCTGCCAATTATCACTACACATCCCTAACATCAGCATAGAAGTAATGAGATTTTGGCAAACATGTAGTCCTAGGCTTATCCTGATTCTCCATTGAAGGTACAGGTAAATCTCATCAGTCATCATACAGGATGATGGATGAAATGCATAACAACAGGTATCAAAACCTTACCCATGGCATCAGTTTTGTTGGCTCTGTGCTCCATCCTTGATATGACCCCTCATACTTTAGTACTTTTTCTTGTAGGAGTTGAACATAGTCTATTACCTATTAAAGAAAAACATCAGCATTCAACTAATAAGCTCTACAAACAATAATCATTACCAACTACTTCAATGTTGGCAAGTCTCTTTGACCAATCCTAGCAGCTTTTAAAGCACAGAATATCTTTGTATAGGCTAAAAAATTGTAGTATATCAAAAGATTGCACCTCCAAGAGGAATGATGCTGTATCTCTCTTCTGATCACCATGGGGAACGAGATCTCTCAATATCTGAAATCTGAATTGAAAAAAGTTATCAGGCCTTCCAGTCATCCTTCTATACTTGATATCAAAAAATGTAGATCTTTAACACAGGCTACTGAAAAATTGACATGAAACTCCCATTTCATTTGTAGTAACTTAGAATGCAACAGAATGAACAAGTGAAAAGTTGAGTACAGAAGCAACTAATTGAATAGAATGCTACCACGGTTACTGGCATGCAGGCTTGTAAACACCATAAATCCTTAAGTTAACACATGCAACATATGTTGATCACTAAGGCCATGGTACAAGCATCCTGAAAGTTATAACCTAGAGAGAACGGTTTACTGGCATGCAGACTTGTAAACACCATAAATCCAAAAGTTTAACACATGCAACATACGTTGACCACTAAAGCCAAGGTACAAGCATCCTGAAAGTTATAGCCTAGAGAGAACTAGAAACCAGAACCATTGGAATCTGAAATGACTGCTGTTCCAGCTCTATTGACACTTACAAAAAACATCACAACTTCAAAGCCAATCTGATGTGAACATCCCAAAGATATTAGAGAAATTATATTATATTTTATTGGGATTATTGTTCTTGATGCGCCTCAATAATCCGGATTAATGTACGAATTAGATAGCCGTATAGTTAGATTTGGATATCCGAATAATAACAGGTCCAGTTTTCGTAACTCCGAATCCGAATCCTGCGCACAACAAAAAAATGGATCAGAGGTAGGAGGTATACTGACTCGCTCCCCGATATATCCTCTGATGCTTAAATCAGTGATCTTTTTGAATAGATGGAAAGATAGTGAGGAAATAGACACAAGAATTGAAAGAGGATGGGGATGAATGGAGATTTGGAAGGCTTTGCTCCACTTTACACACTCAAACGTTGAGTGTCACTTTTTTCTCCTCTTTTTGTTTGGGAGAAGATGTATTTATAATTTGGAGTCTTGTCCAGCCGGTCAGCATTTAAAATCACTGCACGCATCTAGAACCGTTTTGGAACAGCTATGGAGAAGTGTTACATTTGATATGTAACTATCATCCTAATTTAATGAGGAAGCTGCCAGACTATTAATGATGAGACAGTTTCAGGTATTTTTTGAATCGAGTTATTAACTGGCTCGTGATTATCTTTCTGTTTTTGACAACTGGCCGCTCAGATTAAGTCTTTTAATTAATGCCCCTAAGAGTTATTATTCGACTATCTGGACCAGCTCTATCGCTTCTTAGTTTGTGCAATTGGAATTTTGGGCCTTAATCCAAGTTTGTGCCGGGTTGATTCACCTTGAGCCATACCCATCATTAGCCCCCCAATTGGGAGGTTTGAATCCAAACTCCTAGCATGTCACTGAAGGTATGCCAACTGGCGCACCATCAATGTGCATTTTTCTGCAGATATTTTGCTAATCAAGGGTCTTGTTTGGTAGGATTTGATTCTCTGCCTTTAATGACTATGATTTGATATCTTCTTCGAACCGATAGCCAGTTGAGCCTTCGTTTCGACTATAAATTAAGGAGTCTTCTTTAGTTTGCATCACAATGTACTTCTCTTCTTGTTCAGTTGCATGGATATGCCATACTTGCAGTTGCGATTGGGTGATGTTGGAGCGAGCAGAGCAGTAGCAATTACTTCAAGTTCTGAGATCGTAGCCCAAGGAGTTGTTTGAAGACTACCTTGGTTAGGTTCTTTTATAGGAGAAATTATCTTCATTTTCCTATTTTATGCCTATTTCCAAAGCTAGGCATTCGCGTTGTAACAGGGGCCTCAGCCTTATGATCCCTCTTGAGGTGATCCTAGCAGCTGTTGCAAGCATAGACGGACAATTTTTCTTTCTTTTACTTCCTCTACGGTGCCTTTGAAATTCGAAGAGAGTTCTTGTTTTTTTATTTGGGCCATTGTCCTACATCTTTCTCCATTTTACCCAAGTGTACTTTTGTTTTTCTAAACTTGCACATCGTAAAAGAATTCAATGAATAGAACTACTTGAATGACAATTCGTTTTCTTTGCACGGCATCAATATGTTTGTATTTTCTAAGTAGTTGATCTCGAGTTGGGTGCTAACAATGTGCTTGAATGTCATTTTTTGATACTTAATTTCTAACAATTCGGACTTTTGACAATTCGATGCGCAATAATTTAATCCGAATAAATACGAGATTAGTGTATCTTTGGATTAACTAAGTTGACTTTAATTAGGGCTGAATCATCTAATCATAATCAATTAAGTGACAGAACTACCTATGACAATCTGCAGCCTCGGGAAGGGTCGTGTGAAGTCATCATGACTAGCTCAGCGAGTTGGACGTGCTGCAGCACCATCCTGTATTAACACGTGTCTTAGCCATTATGATGATGTGCCCTCTGGTATTTTCAAGCGATGTCGTTTTGGGTTGAAGTCTTTGTCGAATTAAATTTTGGCACTCTTTCACTTCTACATCTCTTCATATTCCATTTCTTTCCGCCCCAATTTGCTTTCCATTTCTCCTTGTTTCCATGGCTCATCAAGCAGCTTCCAAGGATGTTCCTGAGATTCCATCCAGCCTCACGGTCGAGAATGTGCTGGATATTTACAATAGCTTTAACATTCTTGTTGCCGTTTCCTTCCAAATTCCTTCACCCTTTGAGAGAGCTTGTTTTCCGAGGCTTGGTTTCATTTCCATTGACGAAATTCATTTGAAGGAGGGGCTCCACATTCCTTTTGTGAGGGAGCTATATGAGATTCTGGAGGCTCTAAAAATTTCCGTGGCGTGTCTCCATCCCAGCAACATCAAGTATTTAGTCTCTCTGTGCGTTGTTTTTCGCCACTGGGGACTTTGTCTAGATGCTAAGGCTGTCAAAGTCGTTTTTGATTTAACCAAAAGAGCGACTGGATTTTGTTTACTCTTCAGAAGAAGTATGAAATAAGCGGAGTGAATCAGATTCAATAAATGGTTGGAAGGACCGTATTTTTTTATCGTGGTCCCTTCTGGCTAGACTATCTCCAATAACTAGCAATTGGTTAACTCAGCCTATTCTGGTGATGTCTGGGAAAACTAACACTTTTATGGCTGAACTGTTAACAAAATTAATAGTAGAAAATGCCATCTCACTTTGGAAGATGAGTAGTTTTTTGACTTGGCAGGCGCTCGCTGAAATCAACTAGGACATTAGGGTTGGTGGTGAAGTCGTTGCCAATATGCCTCCCTGCAAGCCTAAGAAAAAACAGGGAAACTTTTTATCCAGGATCCTCCACCGATGACTATGACAGGATAAATAACGAAGCCTATAACGAGATAACCACGATGGAGGCTGGTGAGTCATCTCAGAGGCCAAATCCTATCCTTTCTTCACGGGTTGCCCAGTTTTTGAGGAGGCGTCCAAACTCACTGAGGGTGGCAAAGCTTCACCGCCCACTATTTTGAGAATAAATAACCCCATTGTCAACAGTTCAAATGAACCGATTGCTGCTCTGTTCATAACTGATACGGTGTCCCCATTTTTGTTAGCTTGTCACATGACGAATCTTTTTCCACACCTCCTACTAATTTGGTCGTGGTGTCCAATAATGATGAAGGAACGGCCGAGGATTTGCCTGCTGTCACTCCATAGACTTCACTGGGGATTCCCAGATCTCGCCATTTTTCACAAGAGGTTTCAGAAACTGGGGAGATCCCCCAGGTTAGTACCTTGCCATCTAGGCACCCAAAGAATTCGGACACCTTTTCGCCTCCCCCTGCGTTTGAAATTCCTCTTTAGCGTCGTGCACTGCCCCTTTTATGTCAAATGATTCCACCCATTTTCGAGTTTGGTTCTTCTCCAGGTCCCTCTTTTCAAGAGGAATCTTTCGCTAGTGAAGTATCGCTTATGTAATCCTTTGTCTCTAAGCATTATCCTTGCCGTTGTTATATCCAACTGATTATTTTGCTTTGTTTGGCAGTCATAGGAGTTGGTACGTTTGATCTAAAATAGGCTGTACAAACGCGATATTGAAATTGCCCACCTATCCCAAGCGTGTACCAACCCCGCTATGCTCAAGAAGATGGAAATCCGAGTTGAAGCTGCCGTAGCCAAGGCTGCTTACCTAATAGAGAGTTGTTTGAATGGTTAACGAGATCTCAGGAGATATCAGATAAAAACTCTATAGCTGTGGATTGGATCGCCTCACTCAAAGAAAAACTCCAGAAGGCTCAAGAACGTTCAATTTCGGATGCTAGCCTAATCGCTGATCTTCAGGATAAGTGTGCTTGACTTGAGAGAGAATTGAGGAGACACTTTCAGCCAGAAGAAGTTGGGTCCGCTCTGGATGATAGATTTCAAGATGGATTCTCTCTCTGCAGGCGGATTGTTTCTTTAGTGGCTCCTAACTTTCCTTTAAGCTATCTTGATCCGAGGAATTCCACAATTTCTTGACATTCCAACATGAGGGATTTCTTGGAGCCAGATAGGGGTCCAATGCTTAGGTCTCCGTCCAGTTCCTGGCCTTAGGATAGTCGAGGCATTCAAGCTTAGGCAACAAGTAATGTGATTGTTCTCTCCATGTATTGAGCTCGGCTCCCCATGTATATTTAATGAATCAACTAAACTTTTCAATTATTGTTGCTGATGTTGTTTTTGCTCAAATTGAATCTTTGTTCAACATATTCTTCCTTTGCCGGCTAGGCAAGGTTTCCATTGTTGCCGGACTTTATTAGACCTTGGTTCGCTGACCATATTTGACTGATGGTGTTCATTCCCATGGAACGGCGTCATAGCACTCATACTGAAAAAGCCCCTTAAGGTTTTATTATTTCGATGTTTGATTTGACCTCTTAAAAAGGGAATTGAACTTTTGTCATCAAACCCTCGGATCCTTATACAATTATCGGCATCTGACCGTTTCTCGGGTCGCTAGGTTGCATTAACCAATGCCATGACCTTGTTTTTGAACAAGCCGTTTCAACAGGTGATGGTATCACCTGACTCAGGGTCAACCATGGTTGTTCGGATTCATGCAAGCACACAAATAAACAATTAACGTAATAAACTAATTGTAATCTTATTGATATCAATATAGTTAAGTACGTCATACAAGCACCCCATATGTTGCATACAGAACAAACATCTATTTTGTTCAAACTTAGAAGGAAGTTTACTGATAATATTTCTTGAGGTGGAAAACGTTCCATACCCTCAGAACCAATTTTTCGTTTTAGGTGCGTAGTTTACACACATCGTTCCAAAGAATAATTGAGACTAGAAAAGGTTCCTCCAAATTATGGGATAACTTATTCTTATCAGTGATCTTACTAGTAACCTCTATGTTCCTTAAAGCTAGGTCCCCTATCTCACACTAGTGGACTTTAACTTTTCTATTGTCATACCGAGTGATTCATTGTTGGTATGCTGTCATTTGTAACCTTACTGAGTCCCGAACTTCTTCGAGCAGGTCTAGGTTTTCTCTCAAAAATTGAGAGTTGCTATGTGGATTGAAGCATTCCACTTGGAGGCTGGCTAGTACAATCTCTACCGAGATGACCATCTCTATCCCATAACACAGGTTGAATAATGTTTCTCGGGTTGGCTCCCTAGGGGTCATCTTGTAAGACTACAGTACGGATGGAAGCTTGTTTACCCATGAGCCCCCTACATCTTCCAACTTCATCTTCAAACCGTACAACAGGGTTTGATTCGTCACCTCCACCTGCCCGTTTGCCTGAAGATAATGAACAGAGGTATGGACTAGCCCGACTCCTAGGTTCGTGCAGTATTTAGGTTCCATAATCTTCCAGCTTCATCTTCAAACAATACAACAAGGTTCGATTCGTCACCTCCACCTGCCCGTTTCCCTGAGGATAAACAACAAAGGTATGGACTAGCCTGACTCATAGGTTCGTGCAATATTTAGTAAACCTTTTTCCAGTGATCGAATTTCATAGTCGGTTACTATGACCTCGAGTATCCCAAACCTGCAGACAATGTTCTACTAGATGAATTCGGTCGCATTCTGGTCAGTGATTTTTGCCAGTGGGAAAGCCTCTACTCATTTCATGAAGTAGTCTATTGAGATTATGACGAATTTTCTCTGCCCCGTGGTAATGGGAAACGGGCTTAATATATCAAGCCCCCACTGCTAAAACGGCCAAGGCGACTATAAGGTTTGAAGCTCAGTGTGAGGCCGATGAGAGATGTTACCTTGAATTTGACAGTTCATGCATCTCTTGACAAACTCCATGGCGTCTTTTTTAATCATGGGCCAATAGTAACCCTACCGCATGACCTTGAACGGTAAGTTTTTACCTTCTATATGCAATCCACAGATTTCGATGTGTACTCTGCTCAGCACGTAATCGGCTTCAACTGGTGTCAAGCACCGCATGTAGGGGATAAAATACCCTTTTTGGTACTATTTTCCATCCATGAGGGTGTACCACCCCGCCATCCTCTTTATGCGCTTGGCTTCTTCCGGGTTCTCTGGTAAAGTCCCTCCCCAAGATACCTTTGGTACGAAGTCTAATTGTGTCGTCGTCTGAAATTTGGAATATTTCTTTTGGGACTTCTATGTTTGGGGTCACGAGGACTTTCCTCATCTCCCTCGCATATTGATCAGGGTTCCCAAGCACAATTATTTTTGCCAACTAATCTACCTTTCAATTGTCTTCCCTCGAGATGCAATGGACTTCCACCTTATCAAACGACTCCAATAGGCTCTTTGCTTTGGCAAGGTATTTCGCAAGGCATGAACTAGACGCTTCGAAATTCCCAATCACTTGGTTGACAGCTAGTTCTAAATCCCTGTGAAAGATCAAGCCTTTGACTGCACATTCCTTTGTTAGCCTGAGCCCATCCAATAAAACGTCATATTCTGCCACATTATTAGTGGCCGAGAACTCAAGTATATCGAGTACTTTATCTCTGATCCTTCTGAGGTTATCAAGATCACACCAGCCCCACTTCCTGATTGAGAGAATAACCCGTCCACATACAAAATCCATGTTGGGGTCTCCTTATGCTAAAGTTTGTCTTCATTCTTCTTGAAATCACCTGAAATCAAGGTTGTCATTTTGACTACGAAATTCGCGAGGGCCTGACCTTATATGGACAGTCATGCTCGGAACTCTATGTCGAAAACACCCAACTCTGTGTTCCATTTTATCAGACATCCAGACACTTCAGGTTTTTGTAAGATTCCTTTTAGTAGTCGGTCGGTTAGAACGATGATCTTATGCGCTTAAAAATATGGTCAGAGCTTTCTCGCAGAGTGGATCAATGCTAAAGCGACCGTCTCGGCATAGGAATATCGAGTCTCCGTATTTGTTAGGATTTTGCTGACATAATAGATCGGCCATTGTAATTTAGATTCTTGTCTAATCAAGACTGAATTTAACACCGTGTCAGATATGGCTAAATAAAGATATAATTTTTCGCCTTCTTTTGGGGAGGATAGGAGTGGAGGGTTGCGAAATATTCCTTTAGTCTTTGAAGGCCGACTGGCACTCTTCTGTCCAATGGAAACCATTCTCCTTGGTCCCTCTCAAAGCCATAAAGAATGGGAGATACTTTTCTGCAGATTTTGCCAGAAATCAAGAGAGTGTGGCGAGTCTTCCAATTAATCTCTGGACTTTTTTCACAGTTCGATGAGGATTCATATCCACAATGGCTTTTATTTTATCTGGGTCTGCCTCAATTCCCCAATGAGACACTATAAAACAAAATAACTTTTCGGAGGTTACTCCAAACACACATTTTGTTGGATTCAATTTCATCTGGTACGCTTGGAGTATTCCAAAAGCCTTATCTAGGTCCCAAATATGGTCGTTGGCTAGTCTAACTTCAACGAACATGTCGCCCACATACACATCTATATTCCTCCCTATTTGAGCCTCAAACATCTTATTCACCAACCTCTAGTATATCGCACATGTGTTCTTCAGGCCAAAGGGCATGAGCTTATAACAATATGTTTCTTAATCGGTCATAATGAGGTTAGTTCCTCATCTTCCTGGCAAATTCAGATTTGGTTGTATTATGAGTAAGAGTTTATGAAGCTTAGTAGTTCATACCCGAACATTGAGTCTACCAATAAATCAATTCTCGACAACAAAAAGGTATCTTTTGGGCATGCCTTATTCACATCGATGAAATCGACACACATCCGTCATTTTCCATTGCTTTTCTTAACAAGCACAACGTTGGACAACCAATCCGGGTATTCGACTTCCCTTATGAAGCCCGCATCGAGTAGCTTTTCAACTTCCTTTCTCATGACAATGACCTTCTTTACGGGGTAATTCCCCTATTTTTGCCAAATCGGTTTGTATCTAGGAATTAGACCCAACTCGTAGACCATTACATCAGCCAATATTCCTGACATGTCTATTGGCATCCATGCAAACACTTTGAGTCTTGTCAAAGAAACGCCATCAGTTGCCTTTGCTCTTGAGCAGGAAGAGAGCTTCCAACTTGTCCATACCTCTTGGGGTCAATCAAATCCAGCGAAATTTGCATGGTTGATTCGCCGGATTGGCATTATTGTAGGGTTGCTTTGTCTCAGATGTCAAATTCCTCAATCAGTTGATTCAGGACCAACTGCCCTATATAGGCTGGGTAGCAGGTTTGGCCGGTGACTTGGTCGCCCATAACTTCCCCTACCCCGCATGGGTCGTGAACTTCATTTTTAAGTGTGGTATAGATGTTACCACCCCGAACACCACTAGGCAAGGTCGACTCAATATTGTGTTGTAAACTGAGAGTATGTCCACCACTAAGAATGTCAGCATTCGAGAAGCTATTTTCAAGTATGTCCCCAATATAACTTCTAACTGAATGGTTCCTTGGACTGATACGGGTTCGTTGTCCAACCCATATAAAGGACCCTCGGCCGGCTTCATCTGGCTTCTTTTAAATCCAAGTTTAAAGAAAGTATCAAAATAAAGCAAATTTCAAGAACTTCCATTATCAATAAAAACTTATTTCAATTGATAATCAACAGTACTGCCTAAAATGAGTGTAGATACAACAAGAGAATCAAAATGGAGAGTCATTACATGAATCATATCTTCGTCGCTAAAACTAATGACATTATTCCCTATTCCTAACTTTTGTCCCTTACTATGATAAGCCCCTTCGAGATGATCAGGTACTTTAGTTCTGAGTGGCCTAGCCAATATCATATTTACTACTCCTGCTGCCACCTAGTTACGAGGTTGCTCATGTTGTTCCGTCCCATTGTTGCTGGCATTTTCAGGAGTATGTCTCGAGTCTTTCAAATAATTGTTAAGATATCTTCTACAATCTTCAGTATTGTGACCCGGAGATCAATGATAGAAATAGTATTTCGACTAATCTCCTCCTTTTAGGTTCTTCATTGGCTTCAGTAACTTTAGGAACTTCTCATTCCGAATCTACATCAAAACATTTGTCCAGGTGTCATTCAAACAAGTGATGTTTAATGGTTTGTACTCCCTTTTGACGACCGGATCTTTCCTCAGTTGCTTCCTAAAACCTTTGATGGAGGAGATATCACTACTCCTTTTCTTTTCACCGACAGATCTCGAATGTGGTCTGCACGCTCTGGCTATTTTACCTCATTAGCCTCATCAGCGACAATGTACACTTTGGTAATGGTCTCCATCTCAAGGAAGGTTTTAGACCCGTGTTGAACCAAATAATTAAAAAACTCACCCGATTGTACAATCTCCATGAAACAGTTCAACTTCACTTCGTCAATAAGTTTCGATATTCCTCGAGCCTCCGCATTAAATCGGGTCAAGAAGCGTTTTAGACTTCAATTTGGACCTTGCCAAATGCAGACACGGTACCACGACTGTTTTTCCTCCCTTATGCTGGAGGCAAACTATGACAAGAACTTATGGCCAGCTCTTGAAAAAATCGGATTAAATTTGGTGCTAACCGGTAAAAGCAAATTCAGGTATCCACTTTTAGGGTTAACGGGAAGTATAGACATAAGGTAGCGTCATCTAGGTCCTGGAATCCTAACAAAATTCGTAAATGATCTAAATGGTCCATTTGATCAGAGTTTCCGTCATAAAGTTCCAAAGTCAGCATTTTAAACTTGAAAAGGAACCAATGCATTCTAATCTCCCTTATAAATGGAGACTTGCCTAAGTCGGCCGAATGTCCGACCATGCTTCCTCGGAACAGTTGCTGTTCGATTTTTCTAATTCTTTCCTCCGCTTGGAAGGCAGATGCAATTCTCTTTGCATTAAGGAATGTAAGGCCCAAGTTTTTAATTACTAATAATCTTAAATAATTAAGATAATTTAATTAAAATTGATGTCAAAAAATTGGAGAATTAGGTTTAAGAATCAAAATTGGACTGGTTGTCTCGACACCTGAGGGAGGCCCGACCCACGTCTGAGCGCCAAAACCCGTGGGTCAGCGCCTAAAGGACGCTTGACTAGCACTTAAGTGGTTGATTGGCAGACTGGTCACGCTTGATGCACACCTAAGGAACACTCAAACAGTCGCTAGCAGTAGCTATGCACTCAAGGCACGCCCAAGTCGCGCTCGAGGGCAGGAAACCAATAGCCTAGCACCCGACGCGTGCCTGATTCGGCGCTTGAACACACTATTATACAAATATAGCACCTAAGCCAGATTCAATCATTTTTTCCAAATAATTTCAGAAAAGAGAGAGAGGGAGACAAAGAGAATAGAGAGAAGAAGAGAGAAAAAGCTTGAGGAAGTTCAGATCAAGTGAATTAAGGCTAGAATTTGGTAATTTGGAGACAAAGCAAGTACACTCTATACTCTCCTTTTATTGTTACTGTTCTTTTCAAATTTTCTGGAGAAACCCTCATTCCATTGCTCCACTATGATATAATTTCAAAGTATAAATGTTTGTAATGAGTATACGTGTTAGTTTTCCATCATTTTATAACAAAATTTTATAAGAACTCATGTCTAAGTTCATGTATTGTATATATATGTCCTGAATTCTGCAATTAAGCTACATGCATGTTCTTATTTTGAGATTTATTACTCCTGCATGTTTAATTTCATAAATAACCTTCTTGCATGCTTAAAAAAATGCTAAGTATAGGTTATGTATGTTCTGAAAATTCATGTAGAATATCTGCATGTATGTTCATAAGCTAATTTTCTGCACTATTTGGTTTGCATATCCAAAATTATGAAATTTATAATTCTTGCTTGTTCCAAATTCATATATAGGGCTTTACATGTTTTAAATTGTTAAGTATAGGTCTTATATACATAAGAATTGCCTTGCATGTTTTGGACATCAGTAACAAAATTCTGCATTTTGCTGAATTATGCATCACTTGCTGAATTTTTCTGCATTCCATACTAATTCAGCATCCCACAGAAAGAACAAATTTTACATGGCATGGAATTATTGAACTATGAAAGAAAACTCTACAATTAATATATGAACTATGAAAATTTTCTCCAAGAGTGAGAAAATTATGAATTAAGAAGCAAAATGTAGAATTTTCCTAAGTAATTGTATTGGACCAAGAATAATTTCACTAAGTAGTATATTATGGCATGCTTTCGTATATTATAGTAGTATATCGATATCCGAACCTATTATCCACGTGTGAGAAATAACGTTTGGCTCCGTCTATAGGGTGAGATGTAAACTACCCCACCTACGGGTCTTAAATAGTAGCGTATGGTCTTTGGTTGTGTGGGAGTATACACAACCCGAGTTTCGATTGTTTGCTTCTTTAGTTGATAAGGTCTACTAGCCCTGGTCCTTTAAAAAATCAGAATTAAGCATGTTTTGATAATTTAAATGGAATAAGAACATCATAAGAAATCTGAAAATATATTATATAAATTTTTCTGAACAAGTCCATATCATTGCATCCGATTATGATTTATAATCCTTCTGATACGTTTTAAATGTAAAGTATACATATTCATTGATATATTATGTGTCTTACTGAACTTTTAGTTCACTCTCTTACTGTTTAACTAACCCCCTCAAATGAGATGCACGAGTTCTTACAGGATGAGTAGGAGTGAAGATCGGGAATGTTCGAAGAGTTTTAGTTTGGAGTTTCATGGATGTTAAATGCCGTTTAATGATTTCCAAATAATGTTTAATGTATTATGTTATATTTTGGACAACATTTAGATGTTTAAAAATAGTGTATTACGGTGTTCGGTATCGGTTAATGTGTCGTTTTAAGTTTCGAACAGTGTTAGGATGTCTAGAATTGATGCGTTATATTATCGGACAATTTTAGAATTTGTTGGATGATGTTATGTTTGTAGTAATTCAGCTTTCGAACAGTAGGTTATGGATTAGTGTTGTTGTAATTTTATAATTATTTCAAGTTGTCCAATGGATGGTAGTTAGTTATCAGATTATAGTTTCTGATTTATTTCCACAGTTTATTTACTCTGATATTTGTATTGAGCAAGCATATTTCCTTACGTAAGGTCCAACGTCATATTTTGGATCGCTGTCGGAGCTACATGTAACATGGCTATTATTTTAGGTCCTGTGAAAGATTTTGTGTTTATCTGTTTATGGTCAGTCGATATATCAACGTAGAATTCACATCCAAATGTTAATTAGAGAATAATTGGTTAATTAATGATAATTGATTAAGAATTAACTCGGGATCAGGATGTGGAACGTGACAAGGAATATCCTCAACTCTGAGTGATTATCAAATACATGAGGAGCCTGCCGGCTTAGAGCATTCCTCCGAAAGCTGCTGCATGAAACCTCGTCTTGATCCGAAGGTCTTCCAGCACCTCGGGAACGTGGATTTCGTCGCTCAGGGCTTTCCTCTTGAGCTTCAAAATTAAGCTAGCCTTAGAGCTGGGTTGGGATCCTTTTGATCGAGGCTTCTTGAGCTTCTAAGTCTCTAGGTTGTGGGGTCATCCCCTTAGAGGGATGTTTTTTCCTTCAGTTGTTCCTTTTGGAAGTGGAGGCTTGTGGATTAGGAGATGGAGCTCCTAGCGGGTATCCCTCCAACCTATTCCAGAGAGACTTGAATATTTTGGACATGGAGTTGACCTGAACTGCCAATGTCTCGACGTTTACATTTGTGGGTGGAGGAACATCCCTGTGGCTACCTACTGTTGGGTCGTCGCCACGGGAGATGATATCGTTGGGTGGTAAACTCGATTGGACCCTATTATTAACCATGTTCACTTTGTTGTATTGCATATGATCTAATTTTTATTGTTGATGAGAACGTGTAGTTTGACTATGTTTCCACGGACGATGCCAATGATATGTCTGGATAATCCAGATTAACGTACGAATTAAATAGCCATATAGTTGGATTTGGATATCTGAATAATAGCAGGTCTGGTTTTCATAACTCTGAATCCTGCGCAACACAAAAGAATGAATCAAAAGTAAGAGATATACAAGACTCGCAATCCGATATATCTTCTGACACTCAAATCAATGATCTTTTTGAGTAGACAAAAAGATAATGAGAAAATAGATGCCATAATTAAAAGAGGATGGGGATGAGTGTGAATTGTGAGAGTTTTACTCCACTTTGTACACTTGAACATTGATTGTCTTTTTTTTCTCCCCTCTTTTGTTTGGGAGAAGATGTATTTATAACTCGGGGGTTATCCAACCAGTCAGCATTTAAAATCACTTCCCGTATCTAAAGCCATTTCGGAACAACTGTGGAGAAGCCTTACCTTTGATGTTTAACTATCATCCCAATTTAATGAGAAAACTGCTTGACTATTAATGATGGGACCGTTTCAGGCATTTTCTATATCAATTCATTAACTGGCTTGTGATTATCATTCAGTTTTTGGTAACTAGTTGCTCAAATTAAGTATTTTAGTTAATACCCCAAAAAGTTATTATGACTGTTTGGACTGGTTTTGTCACTTCTTCGTCTGGGGCACTGGAGTTTTGGGCCTTGATTCAAGATTGCAATGGGCTGATCCACCTTGGATCATATCTATCAGGTCTGTTTTCATGTTTTGTAATACCTTCAAAATTTTTAAAATTTTATAATTTTTGTAACTCTTAATATTTTTGGGATGTTATATTTTACTTTTATTATTTATTATTTTGAATTGTTGTTAATTAAGAAATTTTGTCTATTTACGAATTAATCTAAAAGTAGAACACCTTTATATAAGGACCTTAATTTTATTGTTATAGTAGTCTTGATAAATTAAATTGATATTAAGAGATCGTGTTTATCATTTATTCTCCCTAGTAATCTTTGTTTCTCCCATTTTTTCTATTCTTGTCTCTGCTTCTTCCCTACGCCCTTTCTCTTGTTCTTCCCTTCCTCTATTTCCCCTCCCTGCATCACAGTCACTCAGCTCAAATAGGCTCACCAAATTGACATTGGAGTGGATGAAATTGAAACTCCAAAACTGATAAGCTCCCTTTGATGCATAAAATGAAAAGAACTGAGATAAAGCACCAGCAACGGATGGATATATGCTAACTTTTTCCTTTCTTGAATCCTTGCATATCCAAAGAGCATGTATTCAGAATATAGGGATCTTCACATCTTGTGCAGATCTGTAACTTTGTGGAACCTGCCTTTATGCCCCAATTGCCTAAAAACTAGATGTGAAGGACATTAAACATAGAGAGACCACTCAGCCCTTTATATGTGCTGCGCATATTGACAAGAACATCACTGAACGGGCTTTAAAAAGGTTACCTGGAAGTTGATTTCATTCCATAGTGCAACTGACCACAAAAGGAAAATCAGATGATTCTCCTATAGCTAACAAGTGTACTGATGCCTCAATTAATTTGCAAGACTGGATGTGTGACAGAAGATAAATGCGTAAAAGGCTTATAACCATGTAGATGGGGGCTTTTTACTTTCTGGGAAATGAATTCGGCATATATATTGCTCCAAATCATCATCTTGGCAGTAGCTTCGTTATAAATAATTGTGGCAAAAAGGGTGGTTTTTTGCATCTTCCATGAGCATTCATCTAATGGACAACCCCCTTCCTTTCTTTTATTATTAGATATTAATGCTACGAAAGTTCTTAGCAAGCTTGTTTGTAAGGTGGTTCCCATGGTTTCAAGAAGGAATCTAAGTCGGAGCTCTATGTGGTAGGGAGGAATGGAATATCTTGAATCATGCAGTTAAAAAGGGGGACAAACACAATGCTGACTGGCAACTATGGGAATCAGGTTTAAGGTTCAATCAAACCAAGAGAGAGAGGCATTCACGAAGATATAACAATTCACAAATAACAAGAGAAAACCAATAGAGCATGCACCGGGGAGAAAGAGGACATTTGCTCAATTTGATACTGAGGGTGAAAGCAGAAGAAAGGAAACCACAATCTGCTTATTTTTTTAAAAAGTTCCCTTGGCAAAGGGCAAAAAATCAAGAAAAGGGAAAAAGATTCACATTCAAACAGCAAACCATTGCCAATTTAGAAGTTGCCACCAAAATTGTCATGCTTGGGATTCTTAATAGAGATAGAAAAAGTAATCAAATTTCAGATGAAGAAAATCTCATTTAAGACAAAGCAAGCTGTCCTGTGCTTCATCATTGTATTTACCAAGATATTTTCATCTTTAACGAGAAAGACAAAAGACCTGGAGCTTGTAAACCAGGAAAGATGGAAAAAAAATATCCAACTTTTCAGAGAGCAAATACAAACAAACCCAAGTAGTCATACCTAACTCAGGCAGCTGTGCTTTAAGTGTACAGATGCTTGTGAGAATTAATTCATAAAGTCTGATTGCTCTACGGCAGGGTAAAGGAAACCATGAACATGATAAAGATTGAGGAACTTTCGCTTTAATCTAACTAAGCAACAATCAAAGCAAACATAACCATATGTGTGCATCTTCATCTTCTTGACCAGCAATGGTTCTCAATTTCAGAAAGGCCTAGTTAGGATCCCGGTACCTCTTCCCTTCCTTAACAGCGGTCAGCAGCTACACTTTGAGCCTCATGGGAATGAGCCACAGGGAGCTAATTCTATCAATTAGTTCCAAGAAAGTGGCTGGGGAGTGCACAAATGGTAACAAATAATGCTTATTCCTCATCTTAGTTATCTATTGTTCTAGTCATTGTAGTTTTGATAAAATCATAAGTGCTGCTAAGACATAACTAGCTTAGGCAGCGGGGGGCTTAATTTTCAGATGCAAATAACATTTCACCCAATTATATTACCAAATTTGCAATACCACCAACGAAGTGGAATAAATTTTATTAAGCAACCGTTTGCAAGCAACAAACACATGTAAATTAACAATCAGCGAGAAATATTATGATAGGGGAACCTGCCTCTCGTTAATCTTGCTCCTTCGACGCTGTTCAGTGACTGAATGTTTCGAGCGTATAGCATTGGCCTTCTCATTGTTCTTTGCATCTAATTTATTGAGGGAAAAAAAAAACCTTGCAAATTAAGACCCTATCATAAAACCAAATAAAAGAGACATGAAATACGTAAAAACTAAATAAGCCCTAAATGGAGTCACTATACATAGCTTCGTCAAGTTTCAAACCCAGAGCAAGGAATTAATTGTAAATAATATAATTAATAACAGCTTACATTGGCATTATAAGCATTCTTAGATGTAGTTTCGAAAGAATGGATTCGATACCTTTGTTACTGGAAGTGCCTTCCATTTTAGCACTGAAATCTTCCTCGTACTCTTCTTCTTCTTCTTGAGTATTGCCCTTCGATGATTTCATCGCCTTCTGTACGCTCTGGTGATTATCAGGTCAACCAAACGCTTAGGGGAAAAAGACCCAGAATCGATAATTGAAATTGAGAAAATTGCAAGAGAATATGTCATATATCAACAGCTCCGGCCCCGCTACAACGAGGATGCAGAGAGAAAAATGGAGGGGTCCAATTGAGCGGAAGGAGAGTCTGCGAATACGATCATTTCGTGAAAAAAAGTAGGGATTAAGGCCGTGTTTGGTTGGGTGAAAACTTTTCCTAATTTCATTTTATTGGTATAACATAATTTTTATAAAA
>JAODPA010095142.1:10640-22626 GCA_025585075.1 Nepenthes mirabilis | reverse complement strand
AGTCTAATGTTTGTTTATCGAATTAAATTTGTTATGTAAAAATCCAATTAAGCCGACAAAAGTTCCACACAAATAGAGGTTGCCAAGAGAGGGAGAAATCCTGATTTTCACGGTACAGGAGCTCACCAGCGGGCTGAAGAGGAGGAAGTTGCTCATCGAATCAAAGTGAAGTTGAAAGCCGGCGGGGAGAGCGGCAGGCGGGGAGCTGGGTAACATCTGTCATCTGTGTGCGCTTGTTAGTTTGCGCGCATAAGGGGGGGCAAATGTTGCCGAGTAGTGGCCGCTGCAACGGCCACTCGCAGTACGGCGGTGTGGTGGGGACGGCCGTCCGGCGACTGAGGAATGTCCGCCGCCGATCGTGTAGCGGCGGGGACGGAATCAGAGACGCAGAACGTCATGGCGGGCCGCCGCCTAGGGCTTCTCGTTACGTCAACGATAGCGTACAGGAGACGGAGAGGGCGCCTGTTACGGACTTCGACATTGCCTACTTTCAGTCTTACTCCCACCTTGGCATTCATGAGGAGATGATAAAGGTCCGTTTCTTCCTGTGTCTTGTTGTGTTTATTTTCTCTAACTGCGAATTATAGAGGTGAAGGAATCAATGTTGGACTTATTGGATCCTTAGCAATTCCTGTGAGGATTGTTGTATCTGTCTTTTTTATTCTGGAAGCAGATAATTGCTATTGCCAAGGAATCGTTAGCTCCGACGTCCTATCTATTTGATATTTGAATTTCTCTTGCTTTCTGAGCGATGCTGTGGTCTTTCTTTCTTAATGTCCTTCATTGTTATTTTACTTAGCTGAGAAGCGTTGTCTAGAGTGCCGATTCATTGCGCTTCCAGTGAAAGTAATCATCAGTTTTGTTTCTATAATCCTCAGCGGAATGGGTTCTTTTTGGGATATGAAATGGGCATTATATTTGAATTAACCATGGGGTTTTCTTTTTACTTGGTGTTGACTGAAAGATAGAGTTTTTCATAGTTGCCTGCATCTTATGTTTTATAAATGCGATTGACATTGTTCATGAAAGGAGTTCCATCTGTTAACCTCTATGATATGTTTGTACTGCAGGTTTGTTTTGACCATCTCATAATAATGTTAGGCCTTTCCCCTGCTTCCCCTAATTTCTTTTCCCTTTCTAATTTGTAGGTTAGTGAATGGAATTCAATGCCTGATCAATGCTCATATAAGATTAACCGCAGCCACACTGAGGGAACTACAACTGAACACCTGAAGAAACATTTAAAAGAACTTGGGCTACAAACTGTCTTTCTTTCCAACCAAATTTGCCAATACCAGTACAAATGTTTTTATTAAGTTTGATGCTGCTCTGTTATATTACTTTCTTTCATGCTTTTAACTGGACGACTCCTTGTCCTTTAACATAGCAATTTGTTATACCCCTCTCCAATAAAATTTATTCATTCACATCTGAGAGAGTTGAGATCTTGTCTTAAGAACGACAACAGAAGTTAGAGATATTCAACTGCTTATCTCAGTCATTACCCCTTCATATCAGTAATTGGATGTGAGAATTTCCATTTTGTAAACCCCAATTGGATGAAAGCCTAGAGTAAGTGTGATTATGATAGGGGCGGAGGGAGTGGAAGCTGTAATACTGAAGTGAAATGGAAATTTCCTAGCATATTTGTCTGGTGGTGGCAGTGGCAGTGGTGATGGTGGCTGTGTCCTTTACCTCATAGCTATTACAATGGTATTAGGTTTGGATGGGTTATAAAGGGTACATGTCTATTGCTATTTACGACACAAATCATTTAAATTTTGGGGTATTTTAAGTGTAAGATGACCTGTTTTGACCCACACCCATTTTGATTGGTAACTGAATATGAGTTGCTTTTCCTACCACTATAATATTTAATGTTTCTTTCCTTTGTGTGCATAAAGAAGAAAGTGAGTTGTTGCATATTTCTTTCTTACTTCCTTTTATTGGTTACTATCCCCCAATAAAAATAAAGAAAACAAATTTTGGTTGGTAGTTTATTTTTAATTCTTTTGCTTTTGTGATTCAGAATTTACTTCTGAAATTTGCAGGATCGTGTGAGGACGGATGCTTACAGGAATGCAATCTTCCAGTATCAAGATTCTATTGCAGGCAAAGTAATGCTATAATAGATGAGATTTCAAATTTACTTGCTTAAAACTGCGACCTATTGTTGGAAATCATAATAAGTTATTGCAACTGAACATTTTGAATCTTTAAGCTTGACTTAAATTATAGTAAAACTAGAACATTATGACTACACTCAGTTTGACCACCATGTGGCTGTTGAAATGTTCTATGATGGTTCTGTGTCAATAAATGTATTATTATGGTTATATACTAAATGATTATTAGTTTACTTCATTGTATATTATGTAAAAATTTTTTAACCCTGCCTCATTTGTTTATCAGGTATATGCATGCCGCTTAATTATTATATATCATTATTTAACAATCTCACATGTAATCTGTCTAATTTCTCTTTTCAATGATCCCTGCAGATTGTGGTGGATGTTGGTTGTGGCACAGGCATTCTTTCTATATTCTGTGCTCAAGCTGGAGCCAAGCGGGTACCATCTAGTGGGATTTTAGTTTTGACATGAGCCACATGATTGCGCTTTTGTTGGCATGAGTAGTTAGTTTATTTGCTGCTTGATTGAACATTCATTGGTTTAAGAGTGGAGTAACTTGAGATATGAATGGGGTACCTGATTGGTTATTTGGGTGTTTGTGGAACTGTGGAATGTAGAAGATACTTATAAATGATATTTGTTGAAGTAGATGTGTCTTTATTCAATTCTCAGATGCAAGAAAGATAGAGAAATCCAACATTATGTTGATCCTAGAAGACACCATGTATAGGTAGGAATTAAATCAAAGGGAGTGATAGATGATTGTTTGCGTTGAATAAAAAGTGAAACCCTGTGATGCTTTCTGGCTGACAAGCCTCTCACTCCATGTTCAACTAGAATTGTATTAAAGTAATCAGTGATTGCAAAGAATATCAATGAAGGATGGCCAATCCAAAAGTTCCATTCATTAGGTGAAATGCATGGTCAGCCATTGCAGCACCAACACCAACAGTTGAGTTTAAAACATTCGACTTAAAAATCCTTTCAAGCCTTCCCTCATCTTTTCATTTGTTGATGCTATTATTAAATAGCTACAGGCATGTACATCTCTTATTTATATTTAGAATTTAGACAATTCATTTATTTTATTGTTTTCATACTGTTGCATTTTATTTATTCTGTATGTTGTTACCTAATTGCAAACATTCAAATCCATAAATCATAGCTGGTATGATAGCTGTCATCTAAAGTTTTCCTTTTGATGTTAGAGGTACTTTATGATTGTATAGCACTCTTGATGTATTCTGCAATTTTGCTAGATTTGGTGGTAACTTGAAGAAGGTTCAGATCTAGCAAATAGAGGGCCTCTTTCTGTGGGATGCCTCACTTAATTAGCCCACAAGCACCCATTTTCCTGTGTTCATCCCTCCGAACAGTTCTGCATTGCTCCAGAAATGCTCCTGTATATTCCCTGCTCTTTGCCTTAAAGCCCAGCCAATTGCTTCTTTTACTAGTCGACTTTTTGCAATCCAAATTCATTGACATCTTGTCCAGATTGATTTTAGAAATCTTCTGAAGTGGGCATTCCCCTAGTCTCAAGGCAACATGATTTAATTTTCTGGCTCGTTTTCATCGATATTTGCTATTGAAATTCCACAGAATCTTTAATGCCACCTTTTACATAAGTGTCAATTAAATGCTTGTTTGTTGCCAGGTTTATGCAATAGATGCCAGTGACATTGCTGTGCAGGTACCATCTTGTAACTATTATTTCTGTTATTCTTTGATACTTTATGCGGTTATTTCCAGTATCTTGTAGACTTGAATGGTTTTGTTGACTTTCCTCATGCGTCATGTAATTTCAGGTTTCACCCCTTGTTGCCAGGTAAAGTTGTATTTGTGTCAGTCCCTAAGTGTAATAGAGTGCACAAGCTTTGTGATTGAAGCACTGTGCTTAATGCAGTTTGTGAGGGTGTTATCTGCCTCATTGGAGATGAAATTGCCATTCTTTTAAATCAGGGCAAGTCATCTGATAGATTTTGCTAAATTTTCCTAAATATAATGTATGGTGAGATAAATGTTTAACATCTTTAGCATTGAGCGTATAGCTGAGTCCAATCTTGAAGAAGTGTCTTAAGTGGATGAAGGAATTATTCCTACATTTATATATTTTGTGTATGAGTCAGTGAGTGTATTGTTTACAGAATTGATCCTCTACGTGGGCCTCTTGAAGGAAACAGGGTTTGATTTATGGATGAATCTTTTTTTTTTCCCCTTAAGTGGGGTAGAGGACTTGCTCACTGGAAGTTAATGGTTTCAAAAGGAAATAATACAATAGGCTTATATGTTGATGCACCCTTTTTCTGTATGCATCAGCTGCACTCCTATGTCTCACCGCTTGTGCCATTTTGTAACTAAGACATGCAGCACGGTATGAAGGGGAAATTTGTTGCAATTGTGGGCATCATCATTCCATGTCATCATAACTGCCCCCTTTTTCTTATTGTAAAGTTAAGGTATTATCAACTGAAGAGATCCGAGAGTGCTCAGGATAATTGTGAATGGAATTTCCTTCTTCTGTTTTTTGCACCACAGTGGGAGAGAATAAAGGATTCATCCTTCTAAGAAACTAGTGGCTGGAGCAGTTAAGTTAATAGATGCTTAATCTTGTTGCTTCTTGGATATGGTCATTCCGGCTAGTTCCGTAGAGTCTAGGACCTAGAAGATGCCAAGAGGATGATTCAATCTTACGAGTAACTTTACGAGTTGAATCTTTAAGAAAAATTGTACTGTTTAATCATGGAAACATGGCCTTGATAGCTTGAATAGTAGCACAATGTGTTGTCTTTGTTCTTTTTCTTCATATGAATGTTGGTTCTTTACTTCTTTGTACAATATAATCTACCAATCATAATAGCTTGTGAGCTACACTTGTTAATTGCACAAAAACACCCCTTTGCAATATTTTTTTTTAACTATTGGTTCTTCCTACATAACATATCCTTGTTGTTGTTTTGTAATGCCACAAGCCAGCCGCACTGGCCCAACATTGCCCCTTTAGGCCTTTTCTCCTCATTTACTCCTAAGAAAACTGAAGAGCTTTTGTTTTAGTAGTAGCCACCTAAGTCTTAATTAGCTGAAGGCAAGCTCCCAAAATTCCTGTTTTGGAACTTGAGGTGTTACATCTCCCCTGCCTAAATACTTAACGTCCTGGTTGTGACATATCATGATCAAATCCTAGGACTTTTCCAGTAGGTGGGTGGTGCAACTTATTGACCCAAAACATGGACCACAAATCTAAGAGCACAAAATATTTTATAGGGCTTAGAAACATAAAATCTGTAAGCTTGCATGTCACATTCCTACATTTTCTCTGATAACACCTGTAACGCCTGAAGTAGGCCACTGACATAAGAATCTAGCCTCATTAGGGCCTTTGTTCTCACCTAGGCCTAAGAAATGGGAAGAGCTCTTGTTATTAGCAGTAGCCCATTTAATTTTTTGTAAGGTGAAGGTAAGCTTCTCCAATTCCTATTGCAGGTCTTCTTTTGGTGAGAGCTGGTTGTGTTATAATATATGAAATTTTGTTTCACATATCTCTGTTTTTCTCATGAAGTGATTTTTTTAAGCAGGCAAATGAAGTTGTCAAAGCAAACAACCTCTCTGATATAGTAATAGTACTGCATGGGCGAGTTGAGGTGGGATTCTGAAACTAATAAGCTACTGTTTATTCTATCTTGCTGTTCAGATGTTGGATGCTGAAAATAAGGTGACACCTTTAATGAGTGTTGAATCTGAACATTGAAGGCACTGTTTTATTTATGCCACTTCAAGGATCGAGGACACTGGGTTTTAGTTTCTTGATAAAAATTTGTAATGATGAAGATAAATTAAGCTCATACTGCCTATTACCGAGTCTTTTCCCAATTATTGCAGAAGAATTAACAAAATTTCCTGACTCTGTAATATTCTGCTGAAGTACTTTGATTTTTGGCAAATTTTTCTTCACTTTACTTGGGCCCGATATACATTGGTTTTGCAAAGCATTGGGTTTCAGATTTGTTCTTTGATATATGATGCACTGTAACTTGGAGATCACAAATTGAAAGTTGGAAACAACCTTTTATGTTATAGGGGTAAGGTTGCAGATATCTGACCATTGTCAGATCTCATGACATGAGAGTTTTGTGCATTGGGCTGCCCGATAGCCATAATTTTCAGCAGTCTTAGACAAGCATTTTGTTGCAATAGCTTTTTTTTGTTTATAGGGAAGATGGAAAAAAGGCGCGAGGAGTTGGGGAACTTGAACTCAGGTTATTTGGCCTGTAGAACTGGAGCCTGTCTCTTGGATACCCTTAAGTTTTAAGCCCTTGCATGATTAGCTTCAGCACATGTGCCATTGGCAGATATAAATATGCATATATTTTTTTAAACCATAACTAAACGTTTGTTCAAGATTTCTGGTAAATATCAATGATCTTCATTTTCCATAACAAAAAGCTTCATCCATAAAGATTCAACAAAAGTGCCTAAGATCAAGGCATGATAGCATATGGATGCACATTTATGTTTGTAATTGTGTTGTAAATGTCTATGTAAGCTATCCCTTTTTTGGATGGATCCTCACGCGATATCTTCCTCTGTTTTCTCATCGTTGCAGGATGTGGAAATTGATGAAGAGGTTGATGTTCTAATTTCAGAGTGGATGGGATATATGCTTCTTTATGAGGTTGAAGTTCCTTCCTATCCAACTTCATGTTGAATTCAGAGGTTCAAAAAGTTGCATTGCCTGTGTTTGAGATGTTGGGATAAATATTTGGCTTGGCTAGTTTGGATTTTGTTTCTTAGTGTTGTTCTTACAGTCATATTTTTTATTCTCTATAGAGCATGCTGGGCAGCATTATTACTGCTAGAAATCGATGGCTAAAGCCTGGAGGTCTTATTCTTCCTTCTAATGCAACAGTATGCTCTCTTTTCTTGTTTTCTGAGTTGATACTTGTACTTTCTATTGCATGTCTCCCTTTATATGTAGCTTATACTCAAACAAAATGTGTGGCTCATTGTCAAATGGTTCTAGCATATTGATTTGGTCTCATGGTTAGCAAGAATGATCCACATTTGATAGTGAATTTCATCTTTTCACCAGCAAATCGAGAAACAAAAGTTTGTATTGAAAAAAGAATTGAAATTTTCTGTCATGAACTTGGACCAAGCAGATCTATTCAATAAATAATTAATTCCCAATTAACAAACAGATAAATTCCAAGTCGGGTGTGACATAACAGACAAATTAAAAATCTCCCTTATCAGAATAACAATAATAGACAAACCAAAAAGAAAACCCATCACAGGACCTCATTGGGTTACCATTTGGACAACACAAACATGACCTACTCCAAAGAGTCGTAAGGGAGATATCCAAATAACGACAACAATTTATCCATATAATATAATAAATCCATAAATTCTTAATATACTGACCAAACGCCTACACTCGACCGACTCCAACATCCGAAATACAACCCAAAACAGATCTAATCTAAAAGAACTGAAGTACCACCGATATCATATATCTAAATAGATGCGATACATACCAAAACATGTGGTGCTGCACCAGATCTCATCTAGCTCCTGCAAAGATATTCAAGCCCTCTACTTTGAAGGGATAAAATAAAAAAACATGAATATAAAATTTAACAAGAATCATATATGAAAATAAACATGTCTAATAAATTAGAGTGAGGATCTATGAACAAATATCAAATTAGATGATAGATATAAATCCAAATTGTTGATGTCAAAATCCAATCATCAAATCCAAGACAGAATCCAATATCAAAACCAATGGTATCATCTATCAAATCCAAAATAAATATCCAATCAGAAAACAGTCCTCTCGGGACGTGTATATATATATATCAAAAATGATCCAAATACCAAATCAGAAGTCCAATCCAATATCTAATCTAATACCCGATCAAATCATGATCGGGGACAAAATCCAATAGCCAGTTGATTCAATCGTGTGTATTGAAGCTGGAACAGCACCGTAAGCAGATAATCCAAAATCCCGATCAAAACATATAATCAAAATCAAATGTACGCAATATACTAAAACCCATTTGTGGACAAAATTGGCAGATCTCAAATCTAAGTCTAAATCAAAGTCTGAATACAAATCCATGCAAAAATGCAAATCTTGCACCAAATTTGAATTCTAATTATTTAAAAACTAACTTGAGGAATGGTTATATATACTCCTGATAATTTTAAGCCAAATCAAATGTAGCTTAGGCCAGCATGTTAGGTTATATATGTACTTTGTTTCCTATAAGTAAGGTTACTCATTATGTTTTTCTACCTGCGATTTTGGGTGCAATCCTCAAGTTTGTCAGATATATTAGGATGTTTTAATATATTATTAATTCTAATCAAATATATCCAGAGGGGTGGGTCACTACATCCAAGCCTTTCTTTCCAGTGGAAAGGGATTTCTAATAATAAATATCTACCCGTCGGGAGTTGGCCAAAATATCTAATAATAAATCTAAAGGTAGTAACCACAACCCCGGCACATGCATGTGAAAATGCATGGCCATGCAAGATTTCATACTTATTTTCATACAAATATATAAATATAAAAATACACAGTGTCCGATATTTACCTATTTTTTCAGAAAATGACAAAAATCTCAAATAATAATAAATACAGAACAAATCATTCAAACAATCGGTAAAACTGGCATGCATGCACAAGGAGAATGAACGGGCTAATTAAAAGCGCACACACGGATTTAAAACTTCCAAATCGAAACAAAATATTATCAGATGTGAAATCAGATAAGAAAATATGGCTAGAGGATACTTGTCTCAACCTTATATCATGCAAATCTGACGAAAGAATACTCCGAAGAACCCAAACGATGCCTTCTCTCTCTTCTCCTTGCGCTCCCTCTCTCTCCTCTTTCTTTCCTCCACGCGCAAAAATGACAAAGCCCAACCTACACGCGCCCTTTACACCCAACCGGCGCTCGAGCGCACATCAGGCACGGCTCAAGCATTGACCTTTTGGACTCGGCGCTCAAGCAAGGCTCCGGCGTTGACCTCTTGGAATCGATGCCTTAGGTGCACATCGAGCGTGCATCAGGCACCGTGCTATTGAATCAAATATCTTTTAAAATTTCATAATATAATTACTTCAAAATACATCTAATTAATCTAAAAATCACAATTAATATCAAAATCATCCAGATAGGGGTCCGGGGTATTACATTTTCCATTTTAATTTGTAAAAGAAATGGAGTGGCATGATGTTTATTGTTGACGCTTTACCGGCCTCTTTGGCTATTGGTTCAAGCCCCTTTTCATTTCGTTAGAAAGTGAAGATTTCCATTGATGCACTGGGGAGGTCTTTTGATTGGGAATTTTATGGGAAAATCTACATGTAAATTTTAAACTTAATGGTTACAAAAAGATTTGAGTTGTCGTTTTGAAATGGCCATGCCCAGTTTTTTTTTAAATGGAGAAAAACCAGATCTCTTCTGATTAGGTTGTGTCATGGCAAAGGTCTCCAAATTTCTGAAACGGTATCCTATCTTAGGGTGAATAACATTAGGAGACAGGCTAAAACAATCAAATCAAACTAAGAAGAACGCTTGAAACCATAAAACAGGAGAGAAAATAAAAAGTAAAAAGATGTACATGTCTCCTATGTTTCCTAGAAAATTGAGCAAGCATTGGATTTTTTGGGTTGGTGAGGTAATGATGTGATAGAAAGCCACCTGTGTGAAAAGATTTTTTTGGCGTATATAGAGTATTCATGGGAAGTACAAGGCTTGAGTTAGGATATTACTCGAAGAAACAATGTTTCTTCTTTTTTGGGCTCTCAATCATTAGCACCTCTGTGTTTTTTATTATCCCCGAGGTCCACCATAATATATTTGAGTACTTGTATCAATGTTGTGAATAAAAGTAAAAATTGGCCACCACTTAAGCCTTTTTTGATCCCAGGTAAATTCTTGCTCTAGTGGTTGAAGAAGGACTTATTTGACTTATATTGTGGTTTAAGACAGGATATCTTCTGGTCCCATCCTCTTTCTCCCTCTTGTGCTTTTAATCACCATAGTTGTGGATGCTATTGCTTTGTGCTGAATGGGGAAGACAGTTGGAGTTTAGTCAAATTAAGATGATAGTTGTCGGTATAGGTGATGCATATACTAGCTGTTTTCGGCTTAAGTTTCACTAATACATTCTTGTTTGTTATTTAAAGTTTCAAGAATACCTCAGTGGCTCAGATTTCTCAAATGTTTTTAGAAATTGCTACCATTATGTTTTGATGCGTCATTGGATTTGAACTTCGAACAAATTCGGGCTGGTCTGCTTGACTGGTTCCGGCTCCGTTTACCGAGTTGAGATCCTGCACACCACAAAACAAACAGAAGGTCAGTGTGTCTGCAGGAAGTTGTCCCACCGAAAACACTCTGACGCTTAAGTCAGTAAGAGAGCTTTCAAAATCTGGGAAGGTACTGAGAACTAAAATTGAGAGGGTAAGAGAGAATGTGTGGGAAGGGAGTGTTTGGATGTCCAGATGAAAGAGAGGCTTGGTCTTCTCTTGAACCTGGGACGATGGGAAGACAGTAAACGGCTGTAGGGAGCACGTTTGTATGCCTTTGGATCTCAGAGTGTCAGCAGATAGTACTTGAGTATCAGAGAGCGTTAAGTCTCTGAGAGAGAGGTGTTGGAAGCGTAGCAGCCGTTTCAATTAAAACGTAAAATGAAAGCGTATCAGACAGCCTATCAGAAAGCATGCCCAGGAATGAAAACCCTAAGGCTTATTTGAATGGCGGCAGGGTGATCTTCCCTGGTTGGAAGGCGTGATCCCTCTGCCATTTTGGGCGGCCTTCCTTCTGCAGGAAGACGCAAGTTGCCTGATTTGTTGAGATTGCTTCCTTTCCTGACGGTTAGCGGCTTTCTAAACTGCTCACATTTCTTTCATGCACTTTGCCGTTGGAAAGTTCCAGTTGGCAGGAAATTAGGAAAATCTGGCGCCTTCCTTATGGGAAGGGCGCTGATTTTGTTAATATCCTTTTTGGGTGTTGGTTAAGTTTATGGAAGGTGCAAGTCAGGAAAAGAGTCGTTGCTAATTGTCTACTGGATCGTGGACCCAAGTGGGCCAGGCCCGTAGAAGCCTTCTTATTTTTGGGCTTGCTGCTACAGTGATTCCGGTCAACGCTTGAGTTGACCCCCCTGGGCGTGAGTTGGCCGCCCGCTTGTGCCTTAGTCGGTCAATGCTGGCGTTGACCGTCCGACGTGCGTTTGGGCCTTTCAGAATTTGGGCCTTCACCTTCTGTTGGGCCAACGTTGGAGTTGGCCGTCTAACAGGCTATTTTGGCCTTCTTTGACTATTGGGCCAGCCCAGCTACAGTATACCTATCATGTCTAAAACTGAATGTTGGGGATTTATCTTGCTTTGGAATCTCTTGATACTTTGTCTCAGATCTTTTCACTAGTGACTTCTGAACCCTCTCTCTTTGAGTTTCGGCAAATATTGACATAGTGACCAATACTCACACGGACTTACATATATTACTGCTGTGATATTCCTGTTCTTGTTGCTGAATTTCATCTTTACACCTCTTGATCTTCATTTTGTGGCTGGACATGCATGGAAAAGATAAACGGGTAGGTGATATTCTGGAACTTTTATCTATTAGGGCCCCTTTAGATTGCGAAATTGGAATTATAATTTTAAAATTTAAGTCTAATTCCAATTTTGTTAGAATTGGTGTTTGGTAGAATTCAAATTTATTGTTTGGACTGTATGAGAAATCACAATTCTATGGAAAAAATAAAGTTGAGATATGGTTAATTTTTTGATCTATACATAAAAATAAAAAAAATAAATAGCACAATAT
>JAODPA010095142.1:0-10600 GCA_025585075.1 Nepenthes mirabilis | reverse complement strand
ATTTTTTTTTACACTATTAACATTAAATGAATATTTAACACAATAGTAATTTTTTTAAAATCACCATTTAGATGATTTCTTTAAGTTTTAAATCTTATCCGTTGGATTTTTTCATCCAACAGATGAGAGTGAGATGTACTTGGTGTATCTCCCTATGGAGATGCACCATCCCCAAATCCAGGGAGCACATTAGTGGGTATCCAATTGAAAATGTCAGCTTAGGCCATAGAAATCATTTTTAAGAAAAAAATTCTCACTGTAATATTTTCATTTATAAGAGAAAACACAATTTCAAGTTTACAAAAAAAAAAAAAAAAATCCAACAGAAAACATTTGATAAGTCCAAAATTTTTTTGTGTGCTCCAAACAATTTCTTTCATTTTCTCTGAATCAAGGTCCTACTCACCTTCAAAGTTTGTCTTTATTTCACTTGTGGAATGGTATGATGAAGAGTTAAAAATGAAGGTTATTGAAAATGAAGATTGAATAGATGAGAAGATGTTTGTGGGCTAGTTTGGAGTGTAGAGAGAGAATATAGAAGTAAATATCATATGTGAGGTCATATTGATCGAAATGCTGTAAGAGGGTTTGATTTTTTATTGGGTGGAATGTCTATTTTATCCTAAGCTACTCTCTTTATATTCGAGATTATCAATTGCAGATTTACAACATAAAAACTTTGGTGGAGTCAAATATGTACTTGGGATGAAATTATCTTGTATCATAAAAAGGATATCTTTTCTCCAGTGGGTAAATTGAACCCGCTGGAGTCTATCTAGATCTGCCAGTGGTTATGCATAAATATTTGCTTCTCCTCTTAGCTTGGTTAAACTGCTACACATACCGTGTTCACTTTGATCATTGCTTCTGATTTGAGTGTTTGTGCAAATTGTGGTGCCTACTTTCTTGGAGAAGATTTCCTCTCCCCCATCCTTCCTCATGTGTTTTAGGGTAAACTCTCTCATTTAATTACATGGTTAATACGATTGTGTTGCCCTTGGATTATTATTTTGCTCATCAAATATGGTTTTAGTATTGTTCTTGTTAGACGTTTATCCCTTTTCCCGTTGGTTTTTTGGCTGGGCCTTCCCTTTTTAATCTTTTCTGTGCGTGGTAGTGTCTGCTATGGTGCCACTGGCCAAACAATGTGCATTTGAAGAGCCTAGTGTGGAGATAATACCTGGTCAGAATGTTTTGGCGTGGCCTCATGTGGTGAGTCCATTAATTTTCCAATTCTGCTATGTTTTAACCAGTTGAGATTTGTTGTTACTAAATCAGATTTGTTATAACACCAGTTGTTGGAAATGACTTTCAAAGTCGAGTGACTATCTTTTCCTGTTGCTGCTACCACAAAGAAACAGCCATTCATGGTGAGCCTCCAAGTGGCAGAGACTCTGGATTCTGACACATAACTATATTGTTTAGAGCCCTCAGAAGCCACAGTATGCACTGAAAAATCCAAGTGTTCTGCTTGTGTCAAAAAATAAAAACTGAAGACACCAAACAGTCTGCCTTCCAGTTTATGAGTAAAAAAGGGACTTCTGGCCAATCATAATGATCTTGCAAATGCATAGGTGCTTTCCCTTAAATTTTGGATGGATGTGGCAGTTTAGAAGGCCTTTTTCTGATCCACAGTCTAGCATTGACTATGTAACATCTGAGGACCTATTGCCAACTCAGTCTCACCACCCCTCACCTATTAGAACATTTGTTTGTGGCCATTCTATAGCTCAATTGAATAGAATGCACAGTATTCTATTCGGATTCTAGTAGCATTCAATCAAGCATGCATTCTGTCACCACATCATCTTCCTCGGCTGCCATATTAAACTGTGCCTTGAATAGAATAATTAAATCAGTTGTCTTTCAAATCTGGCAAGCTGTCTACTAGTTTTACCTAGACTTATAGGCTTTTGCTTCACTCGTTCATTCAATTGATCCCCAAGCTGCAGTTTCAAATTGTTTTGGATTAGAATCCTTTATATATCGATTTCAAATTCTGTAGATGTGGTCTGTCAGGGCCTAAACTGACAATTAATGGTCTAGATCTGACATGAAGGGGGAGAATGAGAGTATGACTGATTAAATTTGGCTTTCTGACCTCGGTCTTGCATGCCAATTTTAGGAGGCTCTGATATATGACCTCTTTTGTGTAAATAAATGTCTGCATGGTTAATTTCTTTTATGCTTTCCATGTTTTTCAAGGAAAACCATTTTTTTGTCCTAATGTTTTCTATTTTTGGGAGAAAACTAAAGAAACCGTTCTTTTGGAAGAAATGTTCTAATGCTTTCCATGTCTGTATTGTATTGCTATCAACTAAAGGCAAGGCATGCACTCTGATTCTCATTTGATTAACAAGCACTAACAACTGGCTGCCAGTTGGTTTCCGCTTCAACTTCTGTTCTCTCCTTTGTTGTTTCTGTGGCAAGCAGTCAACAAGCCAATATTCTTGATTAAGCAGTGCCTTTTGTATACGGAAAAGAGCTGGAGAAGCATGTAAACAGGCTGCTAAAAAGGCAGCAATTTTAACTTTAGATTTTGCGAGGCATGCCTCTTCATTGTTCGTGAGTGTTTTTGTTCACTGCTCGTCCTAGGAAAGCTGTGAAAGCAATGAATGGCTTCTATAATGTATTTATCTAGGTCTCTTTTTTGAGGGGTGATGACTAAGCTCTCACGTGATCTGGTCTGGTACAGTTAAGATGTACGCAATCTTATCCTTATATTGCAAAGAGGTTTCCATGGTTCTACGTGACCTCTAAACCATAATGCATTAACTGTACCATTTCCTCTAAACTCATTCTCGAGGGGGTATGACTGAGCTTGCAAATTTTTGTTGTTTTAAATTGTTTTGTGAGAAGTTATGAGAGAGCACTGTTCTTTTTTTCTAATTTTACGATTGTTATTTATGCCTTTATACTTTATGAAGTTGCTTAAGCTGTACTATAAGCTTTGATGAATAAAAAGAAGAATTGTTAGAAATTCTCCTTAGTGAAGCAAATCAAACCTATGTTCATAGTGCCTCCTTGGGATACACTACTAGAGTTCCCAGGATTTGCATTTTTCATCTAATGTCCATAACTGCCATATGAAGGGAATATTGGCCATCTGTCTTTCAATAGATTTTGTAAGATAACACTGTGCGACAAGACTTCTCTGATAGATGAGGCTAGCAACCTATATCCACGGTCTATTGAGAATTTTCCCACCTTTCAACACATTCTTTGATATAAAATTACACTCACATAGCTTTCCCCAACCCCCCTCCCCCATCTCTTTGGTGAAATACACTTGGAATCTTGGATAATTTTGGATGAAGAGATTGAACTTTTATGCAACATCCCAAGAAAGTTTAGTGTTTATTTGTGGGAGGTTAGTAGGTACATTCAGAATTCTCTTTGAGAGTGTGTTAAGGAACTGAAACATTCCTGTTTATTGCAAAGACATTGTCACTGTTGCAGGTAAAGCATGTGGATTGCTATACAGTTACAATGAGTGAACTAGGATCTGTTACAGCAAAATTTAATTTCAAGTCCATGATACAAGGTAAAATGCCTCTTTTTTTCCTCTAACCTCCTCTGAGGAGACTTCTATGATATAATATTTTGAAGTAATTAGTTTTTGTCAGGTGTCAAATGATTATAGTTTGTCTACTTATACTTATTTTTTTATTCTTTATTTTTTCTTTGGCATAATTTTAGTTTTAGAACATAGTTTGTGTGTGTCTTGTGCTGTCACCACCATCCTTTATCTCATATAATTCATTGGAAATTATCTTCATCTGTCTTTTTTTACCCCAGTGTTGTACCCTTTTTCTATACCTGCTTTAGATTGTGAACTGCAGGTTTTTTAAGTGCGCTTTTGTATAATATAGTGGATGGAGAGAAGGCTACGTAAAAAAGCAAAGCAGAGAAGGAAAGGGAAAAGGGAAGGAATGTTATAACATTGTTTGCTGATAACTGTTACTTGTACCCGCGGATATGGTGTATTTTTGCTATTTTATGCTAGTAAGGTCAAAGTACTGCACTTAGGTTAAAGTAATTCTCACTTATTTTCAAATGTCACACTTTTGAATAGACTTAGAAGTGGCCTAGTGGGAATTCAGGATCCCTGCTCTTCCCTACACTTTTTCCAACATTAGTTATCGAGTGGCATAATTCCCTCCCTTTTCTTTAAGTCATTTTTAACCGATTAAGCTGCATTTGTTCATTAAAAGTCGGACATATAATTTCTCTTTGATATACAGCTCCACTCCATGGATTTGCTTTTTGGTTTGATGTTGAATTTCATGGGCCTGTAAAATTTCCTGCCAACAATGATGCTCAGTCCTCAGTTAGTGAGATTTCAAATAATGGTTGGGTAGATGGTAACCTGAGAAAGAAACGGGCAAATCCAAATGAAGCACTTGTTCTATCCACTTCCCCAGAGGATCCTCCAACACACTGGCAGCAGGTACAATGTTTTTTGTGCCCATTATGGTGTGTTCTCATGTGGATATTCAACTGCTTCTTCATGTTCGATAGTATCTACGTGTGTCAATTTATGATGAAATCAAATGAAATGTGAGAAATTTCTCCAAATTTCCCATTCCTAATGGACTCTACTGCTTACACTAAAGCATTTATTTTGCGGTTTCTTTCATTTTACAATATTACTATGTATATGATTTCTTGATTCAAATGTTACATTATTTTGGTTCAGGCAGCTGATAAATTGTATTTTTTGATATTTTTGTTTATGTTCATTGAAGATGGTTGATCTGGAAGTCAGCATAGTTTTATGTGACTTGGTGGCCTCCGTTCACTACCAGTACTGGGCTATATGTTCATAGATTCTAGAATCTAAGACAATCAAAGGACTTTTCAACCATTATCTTAAATCTGAAAGGAACTAGAATACCACTGAACTCTACTATTATCTGACTAACTGAGAAATTATCTTGCTTACTAAAACCAGATCACTTGTATTTTCTTAGAATATTTTCAAGGCTCTTCAATTTGAGCTTTCAACTTGAATACCCAGTCCTCCATCAAGAGTGTTGCTTAGTTTGTGGCAGTTTCCAGACAATGAAAGTTGAAGGCTTTAGTGATTGGAATTGAAGGTGGAATGATTAATATTCCTCTGCAGTTTGTCAATGGGGAACATTGTTTTAGCTATTTCTTTTTCCATTGAATGGCAAAAAGAATTCTTTCTACCTTATGTCATGACATTGAAATAAAAAAGAAAGCTAAATATCGGTGACGCTGTACATCAAGGCTCAAGAACTATACTCTTGATATCTTACAAATTAAACTTAAAGAACCGTAAGTTTGTTAGCTTAGAGTGGCCTTTTTCTAGCCTATTTGCAGCTTTGTTTCATCGCAACCATAAACATGTAAAGCTTGAAAAAATGATTTTTTGTGTAGCTGGAACAGATTATGTATTCAATGGTAGTTAGTTCTATTGGGAATATTGAATTCTATCAGTTAAATAGAATAACACTAACCATATTAAATGTACGAATAAACTTCACTTTGCCTGAATAAGCCAGCTATGTCTCTATATTAACAGTTGCTTCTTGTAGACCTTGCTATACTTTTATGAGCCAGTAGAAATGGAGCAAGATCAACTTATCAATGGCTCTGTAACTCTGTCACAAAGCAAAGAAAATCGACGTTTCATGAATATTCATCTTGAATACGCGTGAGTTACCACGATGCCCACCTGTAAGTTGACCGCAAGCATCATCGAGCTTATGTGCTTATGTTCATCTTCTTGCAGCTCAGGCGGCCGTTCCTTTGTGAAAGAGTCTGTGATGCGCTGATCCTCCTTCAATGCCTCCTACAACCCTCCTCCCCAGGGCTGTTATTCGTTGCCTTTGGCCATCGCTGAAGTCTGGTAACTCACTTCTTTCTCCAGATAACTTTCACGCGTGAACCTGGGCATCTGTCCCGGCTTCTGCATGACTAGGAATGATTATGGTGAAGGCTGTTGTTTAAGAATGTTTTGATATATGGTTTAGATTTCACTTTCAGCCTGCTTAAGGGGCTGTGGTTTAGTCCAGCGCTGATAGAGATTTAGGTCGAATGCCTGAAGCTTTAGGCCATGATCCCTAAGCTTAAGCTCTCACATTGAAGATATGGCAACCATTTGAATCCTATTTTATATAGGAGTACGTTATATTTGCTCTGTTTCAATTAGGACTCGACTTTTATAGCAAAAAATCACGATTTGTGTATTCAACTCGGATTTATTAGTACGTGATAAATTAGACTCAAATGAAAGGCCGGTAAAATTGATCTAATTTTGATAAAATTGTAAAATTAAAGTCATAAATTCTTGATATATGTTTTAGAATTGGATTGGAATGGTAATAATTATTATATATTCAGAGGAATAAATTTTGGTTCTTCAACGTTAAATTAAGGGCCAAATTAGGAGTAATTTGATTCCCTTGGGTCAAAATCGTATTGGTCGATCAAAATTTCTTAGTGTTATTTTGCAAATCAATTGGTAATTAATATTTGTACAATTTCTAATAAAGTAAGCTAATGTAACTTAACTCATAAATATTTAAACTTATAATCTATCAAATTTTTTGATCTATACATAAAAATAAAAAAAATAAATAGCCCAATATAAATTCTAAATTTTTTGATATATAAAATCTAATATTTTATAATTTTAAAAAATTATTTTTTGGATGTAGATAATATTTTATTGGTATATATATCATTGATGGATCCTGTAATCTTATGGGCTGACCCAAAATCAAGCCCATCCATCGATGTGCCCGGGAGCTAAAGCCCAACGAGATCCAGTGAGGCGCGAAGCCTAGAAGACGCCGCAGTACGCCTAACTGTAGTGCAACGCATGATGGGCAGGTGGAGACAAATATCGAGCAGGCCTAGCAGAAAACCCCATATGAGCTGGCTAATTGCAGCACAAGGAGCCCTCCAACTCAGTAGCCGACAGCCTGATCAGGGCAGCGTGCATATGCGGGAGGCATTTGCAATAACTGTTGAGGTAGCTTGACGAATGTTTTAGGAGAATCACCCACAGTCACGCGACTTTCTCCAAAAGGACAACTGTCATTGCCGGCTGCTAGGATCACCTGGACAGCCCGGCGAATCCTCGCAGGGCAGCTATTACCAGCCTTAGTGTCTAAGTCAGGCTGAACCGGCGCCAACATTACAAATATCCCTTCATCCCTAATGGAGAGGGGAGAACGATCATTGCCTTCAATTGCCCAAAAAGAACAAAGAGCTCTCACCCGCTCTTAAAGCCACTGGTTCGTACATATAGGGAAGTCACTCGCTCTCTCTCTTTCAAAGCCGCTCCTTGTCAAGCGTAACCCCCTTGAGCCAAGACCTCCGCCGTCACTTTCAATCCCCTCACTCATGCATTATTGCACCTTATATCCTCTATCTTTCTTTTCTTGTAAAAAGATTTTTGATTTGAGCGTCGGATAATATACCGGGAGTGAGTCCCGCCAATCCTATGGCCTCTTGTCTGTTTATTGTGTTGTGTAGGATCTAAATTATCGGAGACGAAAATCGGATCCGTCTCAGTTTGACTCGTCGTGGAAGATCAGGAGATTCTTTAATCTGTACAACAATCTAGATTTAGGGACGCATCAATCATGTGAAGATATTTTTAAACAATACTCCTTATTAGAATATTAGTTTTTAAGTTTTGAAATAATATTTTTATATAGTTTTTTAAAAAATAAATTAAAAAATGAAATCATATATTAAGAGAACATTTTGATATATTACTGTCCTTTTCTGTGATGCAATCTCTTGTTGAATGCCTATTATCATAAGCTAGGTTCCTAGCTGCTATTTTGAGCAAAAAAGGCCCAAGAAGGTATCACAATGAACATGAGCATCATGTCTGATTGAACTGAGCATTTCACCAAGAAAGCATGCCTCACATCCACGTTATAAAGCATCACAATTCACAAGTGCACCAAAATATCTGCAATTCACAATTCACAATTCATAGTTCTATTTCTATACTCTAATGACCAGATGTGAAGATTTGCTTGGCATGATAACTGTCACACTGCTTCCAACAAAACCAAGGTGCCAACCCACATGTGGACAGCAGAAACTTCCACTCTTTCTTCCTCCATCTATAACTACTGCATTGTAGCTTCTTTCCCTTTGAATGAAATTTAAACAGCATGGTAAATGGGAGCATGTGACCTATTTGAAGACACAATGGCGGTCTCCCAGGCTTCTACGTATAGAATATTCAAGGAGGCAAAAACACCCACCATCCCAAGGCCTGATGGCCATCTGGACTGGGATCAAACCTTTTTACTGTGCCAGTATCCATTTAAGATACTTAAGGAAAAGACCCTTGAAATTCTTATGAAGCTGTAGAAGTGAGGTTCTTCTTTCATCTTTCCAGGTTCTAGTCCAAGGTAGCCAACAGTTTTATTGGGACCTATGAGAAAGTTCAAACCAAGAATTTTGTGAGAAGAGGAAGAGATTTGGAAAACCTTGTTTTGGATTCTGGTAAAGTTTGCATGTGTAAAAATAAGAAATGGAAAGTGGAAGGCTCATTCTCTTGGAGGGAGAGAGGCAGGAAGGGACCACACTCCAGCTAGAGTGCCTTTGTAATTTTAGTGTGCTTCAGTCATCATATACATCATCTCTCTCTCTCTCTCTCTGCTCGGAATGGTACTTAGTAGACTCTAATACTTCTTTTGTACCTTCTCTCCTTTGAATTTTTTGCCAAAATTTTGAGGAGTTTGGGTTGCCCAGTTGCAGTTGGTGCTTTTCAAATTGCTGTGATCAGGCGTACAAATATATCAAGGGTCTGGATTGGATTAGCAGGGACACTAGTTCAAGGGGAGATATGGAACAACTATTCTCTTGTCCATCACATGCTCATTTCGGATGAAAAGTTGGGAAATTTTTAGCTATCTTTTTTCCCTTAATTGTACATGTAGTATGTGACTTTTGCCATTGCAGCATATATCCAGCATCAGCCATCCATGTTTGTGGTTCAGTTGAGTGAATATTGCAGTTTCTTTGGGTCCTTTGATACCTTGCTTCTCTAAAAGCCTGTTTGCGAGGAGAGATGGGAGGTGGTTCACTTGTTTGGGAGCATTTTTTAAGGAGGTGAAGGTTTGTAGGTGGTGGAAATCAATGGTTTTCTGATATATGAAATTTGAGGTTCCATAATTACCGTTGTATTAGGACACTGTTGGCTCAATCTCCTTAACTGAGGGTACTAATGTAAACTGACAATAATTATCTTTCTCCACCCTCCCTCTCACCTTCCTTTTAAGATGCCCAAGCTGGGTAGAGATCTTCTCCTTGTTGTCCTTCCCATTCCATTCTAACCTTTCATTCTTGTTGTTCCCTTCTCCATTAACTCTGAAACAGGCAGTGAAGACTTTTTGTGTCTCTCTTTTTGTTTAATGCTTCATGTTCATCTTTTATTGGGGTGAAAAAAGAGGCAAAATCCTATGCTGCTTGTTTTCAAATATCCCGAGTGCAATGGTGGCCTTCCTGTTTCTCTTTTTGTCTAATGCTTCTTGTTCTCAAATATCCTGAGTGCAATGGTGGCCTTCAAATATCCTTATCGCCCTTCCCATTCTATTCTAACCTTTTTAATCTTGTTGCTTCCCTTCTCCATTAACTCTGAAACGGGCAGTGAAGACTTTGCATGATTTTCTTTTTGTTTAATGCTTTATGTTTCATCTTTTATTGGAGTTGAAAAGGGACAAAATCGTATGCTGCTTGTTGTCAAATATCCCAAGTGCAATGGTGGCCTTCATGCTTCACAACATCTGATGCCAATCACTCCTATTGTCATTCTACAATCTAAGTGGGTATCGACTCCTTGGATATGAAGCTGTACCTCCAAATGCAAAGAATATTGCAGTAATCAAAATTCATGCCTGAAAATGTTAAGTGAATCACCTAATTAATCGACTTGGTTTTAATTGATTCAGTTGAATCCTTGCATTAGGCATAGCTCATTTTTAATTGGTTGCTGGATGTACTCCATATGATGCACTGATTTTGAATATGCATTCCTTGCAGTTGTATATGGCACCAGTTACTCATCCTGATAGATATGGGGAAAGCATTGATTTCTGGCGGAATGTTTATGGGATTGATAGTGAGTACAGCTCACATTACTTAAAACTCTCAACTTAATGTCATAACCTTGTTATCCCTCTCTCAGGTTTCTTTATGTGTGTGGATGTCGAACTTGCGACTTTGCCCATGTGTTATGTCAGTTTTCCACTGTTGTACTGAGTAAGACCTTTACTTAAAGTGGCCATTTATATGTGTGATGATTTAACATTGAAGGGAATGAAAATCCTATCCTATTGTTTAATATTTCATGTCATATACCTTCTCCTATCTTTTCTTCATGACATGCCTTAAGTGACTGACAGGTAGGGGATATTAGAAGTCATTTCAGTACAAGTTCGTAGTCTCTGTATTTTGTCCATATTGCTTAGCTCCCATACTTTGGCAGTGGAAAAATGTGTCAATGGCATGTCATTGAGTTACAAAACTGAATAGGGTGGAGTTCATTGCTACTTGTTCTTCTAGCCACACAACTAGCTTTAGAAATTGGACCCAACAGCAT
>JAODPA010095131.1:0-22626 GCA_025585075.1 Nepenthes mirabilis | reverse complement strand
AAACATAGGCATATATAAATAAAATAAAAAATTTAATTTTGAAACATGGCAACTTATTTTATTTTGGGCTATGTATACATATATGGCATATTAGTTATAAACTAAAAAAAATTAATGGGTAGATAAAAGTTTTTTAAAGTTGATAATACATAATCAAGTCTACTTTTATAAAGAGTTTGTATAAATTAGATTTGCAATATCTTTCGAAAAACATTTTAATAATTATCTCGATTGTGAAACTTGACTTTTGGATCTTTTTTGAGTGGATCTATATTCACTGAGAGATCTTTCTTATCCATCTAAAGATCATTATGATCAAACAAGTGAAAAAAATGAGTAACTACAATTTGCATAGATCATGTCAAAATATTCAGATTGTTTTGATTTTTGATTGATGAATAAGACAGAAAAAGTATCTGTTGGATTTTATGGTTTGCCCCTAGCTATGCGTCCAAAAACAACCATTCACCCACCCACCACCAATTGAAGCAAAGATACAGTGCTTTATAATTAGATATTCAGTCAATTGTTACCCATCAACGTATTTTTGGGAGAACCAACTAATTTCAAGTAAAATTACATTAGTTTATGAATATTCTAACAATAAAATAATAAAATAATATTATGTCATTATTATTTTACTGTCTTATGACATATCGTAAATGTAGTAAGGTTACGGTTGGGGTAGGATGTGATGAAAGACCAAGCCTGTAGCATTGGGAGATGGGGGAAAGAAAGAAGGGTAGATATAAGGGATACTTTCACTTCTTTTCTATATTTCTTTTGGACTATACTTTTGAACGAGTTATAAATATAGGATAAGCCTTCGGATTATAAGTAATAAAAATCCAGCAACTAAGCTAACCAATTTACATAATTGTTGTTTCTTTCCTTTGAATTTTAGTGAAAATTGTGAATTTTTTTACGATGTAATTATTAGTTAGAAATTTTTGTAATTATGGCTAATGTATTTTTGTGCAACTATGATTAAGAAAATTAATTTTATGATATGTTAAATTGTGAGGGACCCTCTAAACCCTATTATGCCAGTTAGAAACCAAAATTGGTAGAACTTCGTCATACTTGGATTCCTTCATCTCTTCCGGTTTCATCTACTTCCTTCATCAACCGACTCCATTGCACTCTATGTAAATGGATGATTAAATAGAAATGGGGGCAATGGAAAGAATTAGCCTAACCAACTTTCCCCCTCAATTAACCTAGCTTACCTCTATGTAAGGATGCCATTGCCCCCTCAATTCTCCACGGCTTCACAGTTGGTTTTCTGCCAGCATAACTGAAAGGAGAGAGGAAAATTGAGAGATACTGAAATCAGTTTTGGTGAAGAGGAAGAGAGAATAAGAAAGAGTAGAGAGAGATGTTGGCGCAAAAATGGAAGGTACGGTGATCGAGCGGACAAAACACTCGAATAGCAATACAGAGCAGAGCTCTCGAACAGACGGCCAAAAGTAGAGATAGAAAAATAAGAGAAATACGCACGAGAGTTTTAACGTGAAAAATCCTTCTTAACTAAGGAAAAAACTACCAAATAATATACTATAAAGAATAGATTATTTACAAATATGTTAGCTACATAAGTTCAAATAAAAGAAAAACAATCTCAAGAGTATATCTTATAATCTCTCTATAAAAGTATTTCTCTCTCTATCTTTACAACAAGGCTTATCCACAACTCTCTCAAGCCTCACTCCAAGATTGCTCTCAAAGACACGGCACAAGCACTCCAAGATGCACGGCAGCCCACACTTTTTTTAAAGAGAAGTAAGGGCACAAGCCTTTATATACACAAATGGCCTAGTGGTCGGCCAGCCACCCTACTGCCAGTAGGGTGGCAGGACCACGCCTCCTAGGCCTGCCATGGCAGGCGCACGTCCGGCGTGTCAGAATGGCGGGCCTGACACCTAGAAAGTTGTAGCCGCCTGATTCACCAATCAAAGTGGGTCACCTGCACACCTGCAAAACACGGCTACAGCAGGCCTATGAGAAAGAGAGTCAACGCCTATGCTTCCAGTATCCTCGTCCATGTCCTTAGCAACCTCTCAGACATGACGCCTTTGATGAGTCCTCGTCTGTTACGACAGGCTTCTCGGACCACTCCAAAAGTCCGAGTGCTTTGCTTCGTTTGAGTCCAAGGACACAAATGCCACAAGGGAGTGACCCCAACAAACTTCCCCTCACGACTGAGTGAGAGTGAAATTAGTCAGACCGGCAATGTCATATCAAGCTTCCAGCTTTCCCTTTGGAAAAACTTTGGTCATCATGTCCGAGCCATTGTCATCCGAGCGGACTTTTTCAATTGATAACTGCCCATCATCAAAAATATCTCTCACCCAATGATATCGCACGTCAATGTGCTTTGACTTGGAATGGAATGAGGAGTTTTTACACAAGTGAATGGCACTTTGACTATCACAGAGGACCTCATACGTCTCTTGCCTTAGACTCAACTCTTGGACGAACCTCTTCATCCAAAGCATTTCCTTATAGGCCTCGGTCACGGCAATGAACTCTATTTCTGTAGTCGAGAGAGCGACGCACTTCTGCAACTTGGATTGCCAGGAGACCGCCTCTCCCGTAAATTTCACCAAGTATCCGGATGTTGATTTTCGAGAATTAACGTCCCCGGCCATGTCTGCGTCCGTGTACCCAATCAGCTGAGGCTTCTCTCCTCCAAATTGCAAACCTGTTTTTGTGACGGAAAGAATTTTTTTTTTCATTCCGTCTTTCATAACACAAGATCACAGATGCCATCTAGCACCCACACGCATTAACCATAAAATATGTAGTGGAAGTCAATTTAATAACCTGTTGAAGCATTCAAACTAATTCCCATAAAATTCATTCATGTGCACATAGGCACAAGGTTCCAATTTAAAAGATAAATCTATTCTAATTAGATCATTACATCCACTGCTTCTTCCGTGGTAACTCTCAAAGTATGCCTCGGAATCCTTAGAATCTCTTAGACGAAGTTCTAGTTACTCCTCGTCAGACACGAATTCTATAGTCTCATCTGGAGGGGGAAAAACAGAAAACTGTGAGTTGAGGCCCAACAAGGTACATGCAGGTATATAGTAAAATATGTATGCGGAACATAACTCAGCAAAACAGATACTATTACACATGAAGTTATAAATGCCATAGGAAGTGATTTACAGTAGAAATATGATGCAGACGTATACAGAACCGTCAGAAAATAGAAACGGTCTTCAAAAATCAGAAATTAATGTACTCATATTTCAGAAAGTAGAAGTCGATCTTACCTCCATATTTTACAGAAATCTCATTTTTATCAGTAAAGGACCCCTACTAGTAGACCCTACTAGCGGAGGGGACGAATAATCGATGATAGATTGTATATATCTTTCCACAATCAGCGGCATTAAATAGACCAGAATGGATGATCCCACCTCACGAGATCATTCCCCAATCCAAGGGGTGCCGGCCAGAATAGAACAGAAGCTACCCTTCTATTATAACGCCCTGAGGAGGGGTGGACCACATATAACTCCATGGACAGAGTTATCCTCGATTACCATCATAACATTCCAAGGCATGTCGGAGAACCTAACTTGACCGCATATCAATCCTGGGTCCATAGTAACATAAACATTTTCTTCTTATCGTTTATTGAAAGCCATTTTCAGTATCAGAAATATCATATTTTGTCCTTCAAAAATTATGCACAGATGTCACAGTTCGAGTCTTAAGAATGCTGCTTCAAAATCTCTTCTATCCAAGTAAGAAGGACTTTACAATTCGTGTCATAAGGCCGGTTTCATTTTCTTTTAAAGGAAGGCTGGATTCATTTTCTCACAAAGGAAGGTTGGATTCATTTTCTTACACAGGAAGGCTGGATTCATTTTCTTAGAAAGGAAAGCCTGTTTAAATTTCATGCTTAAAGTGGCCGGTTCAGATTTTCATCAAGGAAGGGCCGGAGCTCTTTTCACATCAAGGGAGCAGGTTTCATTTTCATGATATAAGGTTGGCCGGTTATGATTTCATCTCACACAAGACCGGTTTGTGGTTTCATACTTTAAGGGCCGGTCTTGTTTGCATCATAAGGGAAGGCTGGTTGTGATTTCATCTCACACAAGGCCGAACTTGATTCAATGCTTAAGGGAGGGCCGGTCTTGATTTAAAAAGGGTGGCCGGTCTTGATTCTCTTCTCACACAAAAGCCGGTTGTCATTCTTAAGGTGGTCGGACTTGTTTCATCACTCAAGGGAGGGCCGGTTTGGATTTTGTCCAAGGGTGGAGGCCGGACTTCTTTTTACATTAAGGGAAGGCCGATCTTGTTTTAGGCTTAAGGGGACCGATTTCGATTTTAACATGCAAAGGGGCCGATTTCGATTTTATCAAGGATAAGCCGATTCAGATTTAGCATGTAAGTAGTCCGATTCTGATTTTCACAAGGGTAAGCCGGTTCAAATTTATCATACAAGCAGGCCGATTCTGATTTTCACAAGGGTAGGCCGGTTTAGATTTATCATACAAGCGGGCCGATTCTGATTTTCACAAGGATAAGCCGGTTCTGATTTTATGTATGCGGCCGATTCTGATAACGGCCGGTTTCGATTTTACCATACGAAGGGGCCGATTTCGATTTCAATGAAGTGGAGGCTGGTTCATTTTCATCAAGAGAGGAGGCCGATCTTGTTTTCATGCAAAGGGGACCGATTTCGTTGTTATCATGCAAAAGGGGCCGATTTTGATTTTAAACATGCAAAGGCCGATTTTGATTTTAACATGTAAAGGATAATTTCAATTTTATCATGCAAGGGGCCGATTTCGATTTTAACATGTAAAGGCCGATTTTGATTTTATCATGTAAGGGGCCGATTTCGTTTTTATCATGCAAAGGCCGATTTCGATTTCAACATGCAAGGGGCCAATTTTGATTTCCATGCAAATGGCCGATTTCGTTTTTATCATGAAAAGGCCGATTTTAATTTTATCATGCAAAACCCAGTTAAATCGGAAACAGAAAGTAGAAGACAGGTAACATGAATACAGAAACCAGAATAGAACTTAAGCAGTGATGGCAAGTATTTTAAATCGGAAGAGAGACATGCAGTTTCTCTTAAAACTGGTCATTGTAAACGGAAGAATACTTAACGATCTGGACTTGAAAAGGGCGAAGTATACTTGCAATATTCTTAAAGTATGAACTTTAAAGCTGGATACAAAACGGAAGTTAAAAAGGTTAGCGTCCGAAGTAACTTGCCTAACCGCCCTCTCTGGCCGACTCAAAGTTCTTCCCTCCTTCTTCGCTCCTTATTCTTCCTTCGCTCCAGAAACTCACACTACCCTTCAATTGGAGTCCGATATATAAAGAGGAGGGAGCAGGTGGGTAAGTGGAGGTAGGTCACTTGTTCGGTAATTCTTTTCAGGGGGTAGGTGGGAGTAACTAGGTTAGTTGACTTACTCTATTTGATCACCGGCTAGTTAGATTTTAACTAAATAGTAAAGTTTACTTTTGTCTTTAGTTTTATTCAGGCCAATTGCTCCATTTTCTTGCCAATGCGCCGGTTAATTTTTACTTAAAACCGGTCAATACTTTCATGCCGGTCAACATTTTAATCCCCATTTTAGGCCCTTTTAATTTTGGGATCTCACAATTCTCCCCCACTTAAAGAAATTTCGTCCTTAAAATTAGCAAAATATATCATTTCCTTTCGCGCTGAACCTTAATGTTGAGTATCTTCTGTGGATATTAATTTAAACCTTTTTATATGCACATGTTCATCACTCTTTTGCCGCGCGCTTTGATCGATCAATTAACTTTAGTTTAATCAATTTCACCTTACCGCCACTATCACAACCTAAAATTTTGATTCTTTTTCCATACTCAACTAAAATCTCGACATAAAATTCAAGGTACATTTAGACCTAAGAAGCATGATACTTTACATCTTCTTCATTTTCACGTCATATTCCCTTTCGAACATCTGAGCCATGTGATAACCTTGACTTAGATTGATTCTAAAATATCCATACCACATAAATATCTCTCACAGATCCTCAATTCATAACAGAATAAGAAGTCCTAACTATAACAGTCTCTACGGATTCGGTTCAATTTTAAACCATTGCTCAAGACCTCGAGACCCTAACACTTAACAGCCTCAAAATCTCAAAGTCCATATACCGAGGGAAACAACTTTTCTCAAACCCTCAACTCGTGGCAAGATCAAAAACTGCAATTTATACGGTCACCACTGGTTCAGTGTGACTTCAGATTCCAGTGTCCAATTCAACTCTTCTGCACTTGAAAATTTTAAGATCTTGTTGGTGTATTAATGAATCAATTAATTTAACCCAAACACATCATTTGAAATCACTTGATCATTACTTAGGTGGAGACATTCGATTACCGATCTCAATTAATGAAAAAGTAATTCTGATAAGGGATTCCTCTCCTACTTATCCCAAGAATATCAATCCACAGGCGACATAGAAAGACATAATCCTAGAGTTTTCTCAACAATTATCAAATTTTATCTTCAAAATTCTTAAAATTATGAGGTCAGGATTATCTTCAAAGTGATTCTTCATACTTTCGAATGGGGACTTCTGATATCAACTATTGATCTTAGTATTCACCTTCGTAGAATACATCAAGATTCACCTGTCACTTCCTAACTTTTTATAGGACTCTAATCTCTGTCAAGGGATCATTCCTAAGTCCTCAAGGATCTTATCACAAAGTTTTAATTACAAGTGGAGCAGTTCCATCCCACGGATGCCTCTCCCACTTGCTTGTGAGTGATCGTCTATTAGTATGGACTAACAAAATCTCAATCTTTCTTATAAACTCATCACCTATGCTAACTTATCTGATCATCGACAAGTCCTACTATCACATGGTTCTACGGCTTCGTTAATAGTGCCCAGTCAATACTCTTTTAATTTCACACACATCCTTAGAGACTAATGCCAAATTCAGTTTCTTTTAAACCACTTTATTAAAACAAATTAGCTTGGTCATACGTACGTTCCTTAAAACCTGCATAGCCAGATTCTTGAACGGTCATCCATTAACTTCAAAAAGGGCAATCCTAATTCTAATTAGGTTGAACGCCTTTAACTCATTTAACCTTCTCTCTTACTCAGAATTTCATAACCTCATGATAGGGTACTGCATCTTTTACCAACGTCCTTGAGTATTATTTCAACTCCAGAGGTTTACTTTTTCTCAAAAATCAATCCTAAACCATCAGGTCTACTTATTTTCTATGCCGACCAAATGAATCAAGTATTCTTTCTTCCAGCTATATACTCATCTATGCTATAGTTCCTAAATCTCACAAAATCCACAAAGTATACATATATCTATATAATCAGGAAATAACTCATAACAAATTAAAATTTCATGATTAAGAGAATACCTTCATCTGCCTTTGGGGTGTCTCTGGGCCTGGCACTGTCACTGCGATACTCTAACCACAACAAATGACTTCTTTCCTTTCGACCTTTTGGTAACGGGCAATCTTTTATCAGGTGATCCAACTTTTCACAATTATAGCACGCTCTCATTATTTTATAACAAGGTTCCCCCATGTGCTTCTTCCGACAATATGTGTATTTAACAGTTGATGTTGACAAACTAGTCAACGATAAAACTTCGGCAGTGCTCTTCCCTGCATCCACCATTCTTGTCTTCTTGGATGACTCAGGTGGTTCTACATTTGATTTTCTACCAGGACTCGCCCAACTAGCAACCCTTTTTGTAAGAAATTTTTGTGTCTCTAACTCCTTCTCGAGTACCAAGGCCCTATCTAGGACCTTAGTATAAGCCTGAAACTCTTGGGTTACTAATTGATTCCTAATCTCATCATTTAACCCTTACAGGAACTTCTTGGTCATCCATGATTGATCTTCACCTATGAAAGGTACATATGAGACAATTTGACGAACCTCACGCTATACTCCGCTACGGTGCGACTCCCTTGCCTAAGTTCCATATTGGCTCTTTCCCTCCAATTCTGAAGATTATCGGAAATATACTCTTCCCAAAAATCCTCCTCAAATATCTCCCAAGAAATTTCCTCATCCAACCATCCCATTGCTCTTTTCTTCCCAACCCACCAATTATCGGCTTCTTTTTTCAATTTAAAAGTCGTAAAGGTAACTCTTTTACTATTAGAATATTGAATAATTGTAAGTACTTTCTTCAATTTTCTAATTCAATTTTCTGCCTTCAACGGATTTGCTTCTCCTAAAAATTCAGACACATTCGTTGCCTTAAACCTCTCGTACATAGATGGAATCGGTTGTGGTGCAAGAAGTAGGGCCACATGACGCCGTTCCATCTTCTCTACAACATGCATCACCCTTTCTAGCAAAGTCACGTACTCAGCTTCTCGATCATGGGGGTACTAGCACTACCCCGACCATATCTTCTTCTCTTTTTATTAGCCATCTTAAAATCAAGACAGGTGCAACATTGAAATCCCAAAAAGTAAGTCAGAGAAAAGGAAAATATCCATCAGCTTCGTGAAATTAAAACTTAGCCTCGGAGTCAACTTCTTAAGAGTTCAATCACCTTGATTACCAAGACTTAATCCTACGAAAATTTAGTAGAAAGATTCAGACGTATACTTCCGCTTTTCAATCGATCAATTCCTAAGGTATCTTATCTCTCTGATACCAATTGTGATGGAACGGATTTTTTTTTAACTCCGTCATTTCGAATAGAAATGGAAACTCAAACTAAACCAATTATGCGCAACACAGGATCACAGATGCCATCTAGCACCCACACACATTAACCATAAAATATGTAGCGGAAGTCAATTTAATAACCTGTTGAAGCATTCAAACTTATTCCCATAAAATTCATTCATGCGCACATAGGCACAAGGTTCCAATTTAAAAGATAAATCTATTCTAATTAAATCATTACATCCACTGCTTCTTCCGTGGTAACTCTCAAAAATGCCTCAGAATCCTTAGAATCTCTTAGACGAAGCTCTAGTTACTCCTCGTCAGGCACGAATTCTATAGTTTCATCTGGAGGGAGAAAAACAGAAAACAGTGAGTTGAGGCCCAGTAAGGTATATGCAAGTATATAGTAAAATATGTATGCGAAACATAACTCAGCAAAACGGATACTATTGCACATGAAGTTACAAATGCCATAGGAAGTGATTTACAGTAGAAATATGATGCAGACGTATACAGAACTGTCAGAAAATGGAAACAGTTTTCAAAAATCAGAAATCAATGTACTTATATTTCAGAAAGTAGAAGTCGATCTTACCTCCATATTTTACAGAAATCTCATTTTTATCAGTAAAGGACCCCTACTAGTAGACCCTACTAGCGGAAGGGACGAATAATCGATGATAGATTGTATATATCTTCCCACAATCAGCGGCATTAAATAGACCAGAACGGATGATCCCACCTCAGAGATCTTTCCCCAATCCAAGGGGTGCCGACCAGAATAGAACAGAAGTTACCCTTCTATTATAATGCCCTGAGGAGGGGCGGACCACATATAACTCCATGGACAGAGTTATCCTCGATTACCACCATAACATTCCAAAGCATATCGGAGAACCTAACCTGACCGCATATCAATCCTGGGTCCATAGTAACATAAACATTTTATTCTTATCGTTTATTGAAAGCCATTTTCAGTATCAGAAACATCATATTTTATCCTTCAAAAATTATGCACAGATATCACAGTTTGAGTCTTAAGAATGCCGGTTCAAAATCTCTTCTGTCCAAGTAAGAAGGACTTTACAATTTGTGTCATAAGACCTGTTTCATTTTCTTTCAAAGGAAGGCTGTATTCATTTTCTCACAAAGGAAGGCTGGATTCATTTTCTTACACAGGAAGGCTGGATTCCTTTTCTTAGAAAGGAAAGCCTGTTTAGATTTCATGCTTAAAGTGACCAGTTCATATTTTCATCAAGGAAGGGCCGGAGCTCTTTTAACATCAAGGGAGCAGGTTTCATTTTCATGATATAAGGTTGGCCGGTTGTGATTTCATCTCACACAAGGCCGATTTGTGGTTTCATACTTTAAGGGCCGGTCTTGTTTGCATCATAAGGAAAGGCTGGTTGTGATTTCATCTCACACAAGGCTGAACTTGATTCAATGCTTAAGGGAGGGCCAGTCTTGATTTAAAAAGGGTGGCCGGTCTTGATTCTCTTCTCACACAAAAGCCGATTGTCATTCTTAAGGTGGTCGGACTTGTTTCATCACTCAAGGGAGGGCCAGTTTGGATTTTGTCCAAGGGTGGAGGCCGGACTTCTTTTTACATTAAGGGAATTAGGCTTAAGGGGACCGATTTCGATTTTAACATGCAAAGGGGCCGATTTCGATTTTATCAAGGATAAGCCAATTCAGATTTAGCATGTAAGTAGTCCGATTCTGATTTTCACAAGGGTAAGCCGGTTCAGATTTATCATACAAGCAGGCCGATTCTGATTTTCACAAGGGTAGGCCGGTTTAGATTTATCATACAAGCGGGCCGATTCTGATTTTCACAAGGATAAGCCGGTTCTGATTTTATATATGCCGATTCTGATAACGGCCGGTTTTGATTTTACCATACGAAGGGGCCGATTTCGATTTCAATGAAGTGGAGGCCGGTTCATTTTCATCAAGAGGGGAGGTCGATCTTGTTTTCATGCAAAGGGGACCGATTTCGTTGTTATCATGCAAAAGGGGCCGATTTTGATTTTAAACATGCAAAGGCCGATTTTGATTTTAACATATAAAGGCCAATTTCAATTTTATCATGCAAGGGGCGGATTTCGATTTTAACATGTAAAGGCCGATTTTGATTTTATCATGCAAGGGGCCGATTTCGTTTTTATCATGCAAAGGCCGATTTTGATTTCAACATGCAATGGGCCAATTTCGATTTCCATGCAATGGGCCGATTTTTTTTTTATTATACAAAGGCCGATTTCGATTTTATCATGCAAAATTCAGTTAAATCAGAAATAGAAAGTAGAAGACAGGTAACATGAATACAGAAACCAGAATAGAACTTAAGCAGTAATGGCAAGTATTTTAAATCGGAAGAGAGACATACGGTTTCTCTTAAAACTGGTCATTGCAAACGGAAGAATACTTAACGATCTGGACTTAAAAGGAGTGAAGTATACTTGCAATATTATTAAAGCATGAACTTTAAAACTAGATACAAAACGGAAGTTAAAAAGGTTAGCATCTGAAGTAACTTGCCTGACTGCCCTCTCTGACCGACTCAAAGTTCTTCCCTCCTTCGCTCCTTATTCTTCCTTTGCGCCAGAAACTTACACTACCCCTCAATTGGAGTCTGATATATAAAGAGGAGGGAGCAGGTGGGTAAGTGGAGGTAGGTCACTTGTTCGGTAATTCTTCTCAAGGGGTAGGTGGGAATAACTAGGTTAGTTGACTTACTCTATTTGGTCACCGGCTAGTTGGATTTTAACTAAATAGTAAAGTTTTCTTTTATCTTTAGTTTTACTCAGGCCAACTGATCCATTTCCTTGCCAACGTGTCGGTCAATTTTTACTTAAAATCGGTCAGTACTTTCATGCTGGTCAACATTTTAATCCACATTTTAGGCCCTTTTAATTTTGGGATCTCACAGGCTTGGAGGAGCTACGGAGATATCTTAAAATCTACTTTACCGCGGACCAGTACTCCATCCCTAGGTTTGAGAAAAATTGGCTCACAAGGCCAACAGCATGAGCAATGTCTGGCTGCGTACACACGGCACATGTCCGTGGACTTACACTGCTGCTTGTTCAGCCTAAAATGGTTGGCCAAAGGGGTATTGACAGGCTTGGAACTTTCCATGTTGAATCGCTGAAGCACCTTTTCAATAGAGCCTTCCTGGGACAGCCAGATCCTAATCCCCAGAATCTGCTTTGTCGGTCCAAGGTCTTTCATGGCAAAAGACTGTCCCAGTTGCTCTTTCAGCCCCTTGATCCGAGCATTGTTCTTTCCGACAACCAGTATGTCGTCCACATAAAGGAGGAGGATGACAAAGTCATTTTTCGAGAATCTCTGGACAAAGATACAGTGGTCGGAAGTAGTATTATGGTATCAATGTCCGACCATAACAGACTCAAACTTCAGGTGCCACTGTTTCAGAGCTTGCTTCAACCCGTACAAGCTCTTCTTCAAACGATAGACTAGTCCTTCCTTCCCTTTGGCTTCAAAACTATCTGGTTGCTCCATGTAGATTTCTTCCTCAAGATCTCCATGGAGAAAAGCTGTCCGGACGTCCAGTTGCTCAATCTCCAGATCCAAAGCAGCTGCCAGTCCGAGCACCACACGGACCGAGGACATCTTCACAACAGGTGCAAAAATTTCATCAAAGTCAACACCCTTGCATTGACAAAAGCCCTTCACCACAAGCCGTGCCTTGTGTCTTGGCTTGTTCGCGTCCTCAGTCGTCTTTAGCCGAAAGACCCACTTGTTTTTCAGGGCCTTCTTCCCGTTGGGCAATTTAGCCAACTCAAAAGTATGGTTTTCATGAAGAAAGGCCATCTCTTCCTTCATGGCCTCAAACTATTTATCCTTCTGAGCGCTACGCATGGCCTTACCAAAATCTTCAGGTTCTCCAACATCAGTGAGGAGACGTACTCAGTTGCTGAAAGGCTGACGGACGGACGTCTCTCCCTGGACGACTGTCTCACATGGGCCAAATCTTCAGTTTGATCTTCCTGAAGTGTGGGAACCGCCTCATCATAGTTGCCAGCCACTCTTGGTCAGCCGACATCGGACTCAAGAGGCGCTGGACGGACAGCATCAACTTTAACCCTGTCCGTTCGGGAAGTATTGGGTTGAGACTTCTTTTCTTTCCCAATGTCCTCGATGGTCTCTTCCTCAATGAAGATCACATCTCGAGACTAAACTAGCTTCCTTTCTTTGGGGTCATAGAACCTATACCCAAGTTCGCCCTCACCATAGCCCAGAAAGACACATTGTTTTGTCTTTAGCTCTAGCTTGCTCCTCTCATCTCTCGGAATATGAACAAAAGCCTTGCAGCCAAATGTCCAAAGATGGTTGTACGCTGGCTCTTTTCCAGTCCAAATCTTCTCTGGAACTTCCCCGTCCAGAGACTTACTGGGCGACCAGTTGATCACGTGGGTGGCCGCTTTTAAGGCCTTGGCCCAAAACGATCCCGAAAGCCTGACCTCGGACAACATGCACCTGACCTTTTCCATTAGGGTGCGATTCATCCTCTCGGCCACGCCATTCAACTGTAGCGTCTTCGGTGGAGTTCTTTGATATTTGATGTCGTGAGCTCTACAATAGGCATCAAACAGCCCAATATACTCTCCACCGTTGTCGCTCCGGACGGCCTTCAACCTCCTCCTGGGTCTCACGCTCAACGAGGACATAAAACTGCTCAAAGATTCCCGCAACCTGATCCTTGGTCTTCAATGGGAATACCCACAGTTTCCTCGAGCAGTCGTCAATGAAGGAGATAAAGTATTGTGCTCCTTCAAAAGACCTTTCCGGGAGGGGACCACACACGTCTGTGTGGACGAGCTCTAGGATCTCGGACCTCCTGGAAAATACACCTACTTGAAAGGAGACTCTCCGTTGCTTCCCCGCCATGCAGTGAGGACAAGTCCTCGGCCTTTCTCCATCCATCTCTGGGATGAGACCCTTCTTGGCAAGATGACTCATACCCCACTCACTCATGTGTCCGAGCCTTTTGTGCCATAGGCCCGAGGACTCCACACACCTTGTGGCATTCACCTCTGCCACCTCGGCCTTGGCTTTCAGCGTGTAAAGGCCTGAGGCCTTTACTCGTCGGGCAACTACCATGGATCCCTTCGTCAGCTTGAAACCGCCATCACAAAAGACGCTGCAGTACCCTTCATCATCAAGCCATCCTACTAAGATGATATTCATATGAATATTGGGGACGTGTCGGACGTCCCTCAAAATCAGTTGGGCTCCACTGTTCGTCAGCAAGGAGACGTCGCCACGTCCAATGATCTCGGACGTCTCCATGTTGCCCATCTTCAACACTCCTAGGGCACTCGAAGTTTAAGTGAAGAACAGCTCTCTCCTTGAGGTGATGTGAATGGAAGTGCCAGAATCCACCACCCAGTCAGAGGCCTGCTCGGCCACGCTCACAGAGTCCTCACACTCACAGGCCAAAAGGAGGTCACCTCCTGTGACAACAGAGACTGAGGACTCTTCCTCGCCACGTCTCTTTTCACCCCTCTCCTTTCGAGCGTTTTCATGCTTCCACTTATAACAAAATTTCTTGATGTGGCTTTCTTGCCACAATGGTGGCACTCCATGTTCTGGTACCGAAAACATGACTTACTCCGTCCTTTGTCTTCAGACTTTGGGCCACGTCCTCGGCTCCTTCCCCTTGATTCGGTGACAAGGACCTCGGAGTGCTGAGAGGTGGACGTACCCTAAGAACGTCGTCTCACTTTCTCATTCCGCACAACTCCTTTGGCTATCTCCAAAGTCACCACGCCGTTAGGAGCTGTATTGATAATGATGATCCTCATAACCTCCCATGAGTCCGGGAGGGTTGCTAGAGCCAGAGTCCAAGGACCTCATCCTCGAACTTGATCCCCATGCCATTCAGCCTGTCCGCGAAATCTTGAAACTCATTCAGGTGGTCAGCGACAGATGAGCCATCCTTGTACCGAATCTGCATCAGTCTCATCAAGTGATAGATTTTGTTATTTTCAATATTGGAGGCATAGAGCTTTTGCAGTTTCTCCCAAAGCTCCTTGGCATTCGTCTCTCTACGAACGTGGTTGTACACGTTGTCATCCATGAACTGCCAGATATAGCCGCACACTTGCTTGTGCTCCAACGTCCACTCCTCGTCCGTTTTTGCCGCCGGTTTTTGAGTGGCAAAAATGGGCTTATGCATGGACTTCACAAAGAGCAAGTTTGCCATCTTGCTCTGCCAAGTGTCAAAGTTGGTTCCGTTTAAGTAAGCCATTTTGCTTCCAACCTCCATAACAGCCAGCAACAAGATCATCGTTCAAAGAACCAAACTCTCTGATACCACTTGTTGGCGCAAAAACGGAAGGCACGGTGACCAAGCGGACAAAACACTCAGACAGCAACACAGAGCAGAGCTTTCGGACGGACGACCAAAAGTAAAGATAGAAAAATGAAAGAAATACGCACGAGAGTTTTAACGTGGAAAACCCTTCTTAACTAAGAAAAAAATTACCAAAGAATACACTATAAAGAATAGATTGTTTGTAAGTATATTAGCTACACAAGCTCAAATAAAAGAAAAGCAATCTCAAGTGTATATTTCACAATCTCTCAATAAAAGTGTTTCTTTCTCTATCTTTACAATAAGGCTTACCGACAGCTCTCTCAAGGCTCACTCCAAGAGTGCTCTCAAAGATACGGTACAAGCACTCCAAGATGCACAGCAGCCCACACTTTTTTTAAATAGAAGTAAGGGCACAAGCCTTTATATATACAAAGGGCCTAGTGGTCGGCCAGCCACCCTACTGCCAGTAGGGTGACAGGACCACGCCCCCTAGGCCTGCCATGACAGGCATGCCCGGCGTGCCAGAATGGCAGGCCTGACACATAGGAAGCTGTAGCTGCTTGATTCACCAATCAGAGTGGGTCACCTGTCCACCTGCAAAACGTGGCTACAGTAGGCCTACGAGAGAGAGAGTCAATGCCTATACTTCCAGCGTCCTCGTCCATGTCCTCAGCAACCTCTCGGATATGACGCATCTGATGAGTCCTCGTCTGTTATGACAGGCTTCTCGGACCACTCCAAAAGTTCGCGTGCTTTGCTTCCTTTGAGTCTACAGACACAAATGCCACGAGGGAGTGACCCCAACAATAGAAGCCTAATTCTTGCTTACAGTGGAGGCGTTTCCTTCCTTGATTTCGATCACAGTGAGAGCCGTTGGAAGCCTTCGATTTTGCTGAAATTCTACTGTGCTTGAGCTGTTGTATGCTGATTTCCGTGCAGCACAAATTGAGGCAAGCGATCTTCCTCGTCTTCTCAAGCTTTAACAAATGAAATTCTATTGATATTGATGTTACCATAATGTAGAATACATTTTCATTTTCGTTGGTTTATCATGGCCCCACCTTAAGTGTCGGTGTCGTTTTCATCATCATTTCTTTTCTCTGTCTTTTCTGAAATTCCTGTGAAAACACCACATATATGAAATTCATGTCAAAACACCACATATACGAGTCCTTAGTTGATTACACATTGCTCAAATCTTAAGAAATTCAGTATTTTACATTGTTAAATAAAAATAACGAGTGTTTGAAAGAGTTTGAGCTACTGCGATACGCGTGAACAGTGACAGCCCAAGGAGGAGAAGATGAGCAATAACTGATGGAGTGAAATCAGCTTCCCAACTATTTTCTGTTCAACCGTTCATACTTTAAATTAATGAGTTCTTGAAAATAAATTTGATGTTATTATACTATAATATGTGAAATTTAATTTTACATCACTAAAACATGAGTTCATTCATATGAAGTGGCAGTAATTGAGTGACAAAAGTATACTGATGAACACTAAAATCTAGTTTCAGCTCACGAAAAAACAGTTTTTTGAACTATTTTTAGGTCGAACTGTTTACATGTTAAATTAATACTTTCATATCTCTAAATTGGCCATTCTCACTATATGATATTCTAAGTTTAATATTTCATTGACAAAATGTAATTTTAATTATCCGAAGAGGTAGCAATTGATTGACGAAAGAACAATGATGAATATTGAAAACCCGGCTTCCAACCCCTCTGTTTTAAAAGTTACTGGGGCTGCTGTATTTTACTCATGAACCGGGAAATTGAGTATCAATTTCTGTGAAAGTGGCCTTGCAAATTATGTTATTCCATATTTTCGTGGTTGTTAATGCATTATTGATGACTTGAACGTGTACAATCGTCCTGGTTGTAACATCAGTGAACGGACACTCTGCTGGTGGAGGAAACTCCAGCTGCTACGTCCTTTGCGTGGATTAAGTGGAGGGGATCTTTTGGAAAAATTGAAATCTATTGTTTAAGAATTTTGATATGAAGCTGATTTTTCGTCGATGCATTGAAGTAATTAAGCCTCTTGATTGGACACAGTGGGAAGCTCTTGTGCTCATGTTACTCAGTTTTAGACTTGATTATTTTCATGGCTCAATTAAAGGATGGAATACGTTCAATTCGGGTAACCTTTTTAATTAATAATTCAAGTATATATTGATGTAAACCTCTTTTGGAACATGTTTGTAAATATCTTAGTTTCCTTGAGACGAGAAGTTCAGCACTTGAGTGGAACTAGATTGGTACTCGAGGGACGGGCTGCTTTCGAATAAAATTGAAATTTTTGCAAGTTTTATTCAATTGTGATGAAGTAGGGTATTTTTTAAGGTCGGAAAAATGAAATTTAATAGACTAGTGAGTATGGTATTAATTAGGTAGAGTTTTACGGGTCAACATGTGAGGTGACGTACAAACAGGCACTCGAGCGCCAAAGGATTCAATTGAGTTTTGATCCAATGTTAGACTTAGTGTCTAGGTGGCATCATTTCATAATTCATTTATTGTAGCGAGTCGTGGTTTGCCCAATAAGATGTTGTGATTTGGATACTTAATGTATTCATAGATCCTTTTTGCTCTGTTCGGTAATAGTTTCTTTCGTAGTCTTTAATTGCGTGGGTGGATTTTTTGATATGTATGGGTGGACAAATGAGACTGTATGAAAATAGTATGATCTCAAGGGACATGAAACTTACGAAATAATAATGTAGTTTACAGTTGTTTAATATCTAATATATATTATGATGATTGCGGTTTATTGTTTTATGAGAGATATGTATAGTCATTAACCATTGTATGATGTGGTACTAAAAGATATTGTGATGAGAAATGTTAAGTTTGACATGTTTGGATGTATTTCAATGCTATGTGTTGGCCAAATCATTTTGATGTGTTAGTATAACATTTGTTGGTAAAGTTATTTTAATGTATTCCTACGCCATATGTAGGCAAAGTCATTTGAATGTGTTCACATGCTATGTGTTGGCCAAACTTTAGGAGACCCTGTCTGGTCGCATATCAAGGTTGTGAGTATTGGTTTCCTCGTGGTAGCTACCCAACCATTAAGATGAGAGTATGTGGCATTTGGTTTTAATAGTAAAATAAGATCCAGAAAGATTATTATGTTATCTTTAGTTGACCGGAGAAGGCTCCCAAGCATACCGGATGCAACCCAAAAACGAACACTGCCCATACCGAAATCGGCTTACGTACCCTTTCCTATGCGCAACGGTCATCTGCCCTAATTCTCCCCAGCTCTAAGGATGTCAATCCCCTTTGTAACCGAAATTTCTTAAAAATAGAGCGCTTCCCGGAAGAAAAGTTCTTAAATCAATGCACGACTCGCAGCAGTAACCTCAACGTTCACTACACCCAACATCTCCATGGAAGAAGAAAATCCCCTTCCCAACCGTTGCAACCTAGAATAATACCCGCATTCACACGAGGAAAGGAACAGATGCCCTCAAAAGGTGGGCATCCCGTCTTGTCACCTAAAGAAGGCAGCAAAGGCCTATGACTATAAAAGGCGATGAAGACTCGCTCCATAGAGACGCTCTCTAACATACTCAAACCTGCATAAACTTTCTAACTATCAAGTGTCCAATGACTCTGTCTTCTCTTCCGCTACTAGTTTCCAACGAACTCAGTAAACAGAGAGGCCGCTCTCAACAAGCACTCTACGATTAAAGCCACTCTCAACGAGTGCCCCTCCAATTCTCACTCTTAAATCCCTCTCCTTGCATTCATTCCAACATATTCTGTTTTTATCTTCTTTTTTTTGGAAAGGTCGTTTACTGACTTGAGTATCAGAGAATAAACTAGAAAACAAGTCCTGCTATTTTTCTCTGATTTCTCGTCATCTGTTGTGGTGTACAGGATCTCAGGCACATAGGACGGTGACAAGATTCGAAGAGTAGTTGAGCCTGAATTTGTCTAAAGTTCGAATCCAGTATGCATCATTGACGCCGTCTATGGGAAAGCTAATGAAAGGCCAATTCACTACCTCACTAGCATCAGTATCATCAATCAATATGGTAAACACAAGAGCACAATCCAGCGCTCCCGCAAAAGAAGTCACCTCTCCCAACAACAGCCACTCTGCTGGTAGCCGGATAGGAGAACAACCTACTTCGATCATTTTAACAATGACGGAGCAGGTGAATAAAATTCACAAATGCTCCAGGCGCTCTGTACGTGCTAGGGCAAGTAGAAGCAGGGGGCACGCTTCTCAGCCCACACACCGGCCTCCAAGGGGAGGTCAGAGAAAGAATAAGTCGGCCAAGAAGGCACCTAAACCGAGCAACTCTAGCATGCCGGTGGCCTCTAACACCCGAAGCCACTCAAGGCTTGAAGGACGGCTGAGCTGTGGAACCCTGGAGGGAAGTCCAGAAAGAAAAAACCCTCAATACTTTAAGGAGGAGTAGAAGCCTCCAGTGTAAGGGGGAGCCTCTCACGTTACTTGACCAACAAGTGGCAGGAACCAGCCTACGCCACACCACATGGCCAAACACTCAGAGTTGAGGATATACCTCAACGCTAAAAGGTCCGCAACCACTTCGCGGGTGGAGGAGAAAGTTCAGAAAATATGGAACCGTGTGTTCAAAGGAGAAGCCGACGAACACGTGACTGATTTGAAGAGATCTCCATTCACCATGGAGATCCGAACCTAGATGCTACAGCCCAAGTTCAAAATGCCGGTCCTAGAACCTTACGACAGAAGTACCAATCCTGTCGATCACTTTGACTACTTCCGCACCCTACTAAGCTTACAGGGCTTGGAGGAAGCTTTCATGTGTCAATGCTTTCCCCTTACCCTAAAGGAGGACGTCAGGATCTGGTTCTACCAACTCTCGATAAATTCGATTCAGAGCTTCCAAGACCTCACTAATAGCTTTCTAGCCCAGTATGCCTCTAGTCATTGCGACGAAAAGTAGCCATTCCACCTCGGCCACGTCAAGCAAAAGTTGGGTGAGAACTTGAGGAAATTCCTAGAGCGATTCACGGCAGAAACCCGGAGGATACCAAGGCTGACCGAAGAGGTGAAGCTCAGCAACTTCCTTTTTACATAGGGTTCGGGCGATATCTTCAAATACCTGGCCCACAAAAACCCACAAACATTTCGGGAGGCAGAATCCATTACTCGAGACTACATAGTGGTAGAGGAAGCCAATGAGGTGAAGCACCCAAAATGGCCCTATCAGCCTCGCTCCTTTTCGGCTGAAGGAAAGAGGAAGAATGGGAGTAATGACAACCCGCGGAGGAAGTAGCCCAAAACTGAGCTACCCGCACGCAGGGAGTTTAGGCTCGTAAACCTAACTCCACCAAATAACACCTGGGTGAATGTCCTGATGCAGATCCTGGAGGAAAAATTTTTCAAATAGCCAAAATTGATGAACCCGGAGGGAGGAGATTCATCGAAGTATTGCGACTTCCATCAATCTCCGAGTCATAGTACCAAAGACTGTCAAATGCTGCAAAGGGAGATCGAGGAGTTGATTCGTCGGGATCACCTCACTAAGTTCTTGAGGAACACGAGGCAGCATTTCGGTCCCTCAGGCAAGGACAGGCCCGAACAACATCAACCGAAAAATTGGGTCACGGCCGAGATGGTCAACATGGTGACCACCTGGCCTCCCAAGGCCCACCATACGGATCGTCAGGAGAAGCAAATTAGGGATAAGAAGAAGAGGGGGGGAGATGATGCCATTAGTTTTAGCAACGATGATTTGGCATATGTAATCTCCCCCCATATTGGCTCCCTGGTTGTATCCGCACTCTTTTCAGACGGTACTCTAGATTACCAGCAAAACGAGTCTTTATTGATAATAAAAATTTTAGAGATTTGTTTTACCTCAATGCCTATTTCAAATTGGGACTCAAAAAGAGTCAATTGAAACTGGTTGAAGGGCCACTATATGAGCTAGATAATAAACCAGTGGCCGGCTAAGGGATGATGCAACTAGAAGTCACCCTGGACACATCCCAGAACGATGAGCGGCACGTTCACCTTTCTGGTCATCAACCTTCCCCCCGTATACAATGCTATACTTGGTAGGTCGTGCCTAGTAGTGTTCGGAGCTGTTAAGTTAATAGCCCACTTAAAAATGAAATTCCCAACAACATACGGTATTGGCGAAGTGTTTGGTGACCAAGTAGCCATACGAACGTGCTACCTATCCCAAGTAACCCCAAGTGGCAACGAGAGGTTGGCGGAAGAGTTGGACCATGAAGACGAAGTGATCCTCCAGCAGGCACAGCCCGACGAGGCCACCGACCTTATATCTCTGGATACAAATAATCCAGATAGATGCGTGCAGATAGGGGGCTTGCTCGCTGGACCATTGCGCGATGGACTAATCAGCTTCTTAAGGTGTAACGTGAATGTCTTTGCGTGGACGCCTGTCGACATACCTGGGATCCCAGTCGGAGTAATAGTCCACAAGTTGGATCTTGATCCTGATCACAAACCCATCATGCAGAAGCAGAAAAATCACTCCGCCGAAAAACTAATAACTATTCGAAAGGAGGTGAAGAAGCTGTTGAACGCTGGGTTCATAAGGGATATCCAATACGCAGACTGGTTTTCTAACATTATCCTAATCAAGAAGAGTAATAAAAAGTAGCGGATGTGCGTCGACTTCACTGACGTTAGCAAAGCCTACCCAAAGTATAGCTTCTCATTGCTCAGGATATACCTGCCGGTAGACTCTACTTCTAGGCATGAGTTACTGAGTTTCATGGACCCATACTCAGATTATAATCAGATCCAAATGAGCCCAGAAGACGAGAACAGCCTCATTCATGACCAATCAGTGGATCTATTGTTACAAGCTCATACACTTCGGTCTGAAGAACGCAGGTACCACTTACTAGAGGCTTGTGAACAAAATGTTCAAAAAGCTAATCGGCCACAATATGGAGGTGTACGTAGACGATATTCTCGTCAAGAGTAAAACCACCGACAACCATATTCGCGATCTAGTTGAAACTTTTAAGGTACTCCAGGTACACCAAATGAAGCCAAACCCCTCAAAGTATGTCTTCGGAGTATCCTCTAGGAAGTTCTTGGGTTTTATCATCTTCCAATCAAGGATCAAGGAAAACCCGAATAAGATCAAGGCTCTCACGGACATGATTCCGCCGCAGAGTGTCAAGGATGTCTAGAGGCTAATTGGGAGACTCGTAGCACTCTCCCATGTCCTGGCCAAGTTTGGTGACAAGTACCTCCCATTCTTCAAGGCTTTGAGGGAGACGAAGGCGATTGAATTCCAATAGACAGCAAAATGTCAAGCCGCTTTCGACTAAATGAAGTAGTACCTAGCCAGCCCACCTCTCCTAACGTCACCAAGAGAGGGAGGGGAGCTGTATGTAACATCCCAAATAATTTTAATTTTATTATTTAGTTGGGATAATCATTTTTAGTAATTTTAGACATAAAGTTTTGTAATTCTGGCTGAAAATATAAGTTTGAACTATATGGACCGATGAATTGGGTTTAGATATTTTGGCATAATAAATTTAGAGTAGTCAGATCAAGGGGTTTAGGAATAAATGTGGGGTTATTTAATTA
>JAODPA010095120.1:0-22634 GCA_025585075.1 Nepenthes mirabilis | reverse complement strand
TATATATATATATATATAAATAACCTTCCACCGATCCTACGATAAATGAGTTATCTATAATGTGTTCAGCTAATGCTTATCATACTATGGTGATATGCCCCGTATGAGCTAAGGTCTGAACATATTTCACTCGGTACCAATGAGGAGCAAAGCCTTGTCCATCTTGACAACACATTGATCGTTAGCAAGTCTTCCCCGTACCCTTCCTTTAATCTTACCCACATGAGACCAAGCTTTGAGTATTGCTCAATTCAGTGAAGTTATTTCGATAGTCAGTACAAATCAAGTGTTAAATGGTTCAACGTGATCCTTCTTGTGCAGGTTAACTCTGCCTCCACCATTCAATCCCCACTGTATATTCCGGTAGCTTGAGCCATTGCCAAGTGGACAACACTATCGATGTCAAATGACCAAACTCTCTATTCAGACATCTTACATTTAAGTGCATAGAAATACTGCCACAACAACATAGGTAGAAGTACTATTGACTTCACAACAAAAGCATACTGCTTTCATTGATTTATTACATCTTGGGCAAAATCATATGACCAAGAAAGTAAGATGAAGCATTCTTGTCCACCGATTCCTCAGAATAAGGATATCAAAAGCAAAAGGATTTTGTTTTTTCCTTTTTCGTTTTCTAGCAACTGATCAATTATAATGCATTTGTAGAAGTGTCTTCAGCGAGGTAAGTTGCTGCTAATTTTGCAATTTCTTCCAGGGACTTTATGCTCACTAGGGAAACATTTGAGGCCAATTGATCATTCAATTCATACTCAATTGTGGATTTGACAATGCAAGCGGAATCATCCTCTCCTTTCTCTATGACTTCAAAGCGGACTCGATATAGAGTAAAACCCAGTTCCAAGAATCCTCCTTCAATGACTTCGGATTCCTTCAAGCGCTTCTCCTCATCGATCTTTGTAAACTTCTCCTTACAAGAATGAGCCCCTTCTACTCCTGATTTATTTTATAAATTAGTCATTAAGTACCAAGCTACAAGTAGTGTGATAATCATTTGCATCAAGTCTGAATTGTAATTAAGTTGATTGAGAAAATCACATTGAAATCCTCCACGGAAGTTGATGTTGGGCCAAACAGGATTATCGCAAAAGAAAAGTCTGACTTCTCAAAACCTTTCATTTTAGAGTCGTTAAAATGAAGCTCCACATTGCTGCTCATATAAAAAATACACTTCTTCCAGACAGCGTATTACAGTGATTCAATACTCGAATCTTTCAAATTACGGTCAGTCATTACTATTCTATGACATTTCTGAAAAACTGTACTTAAGAACATTTTGGCAATGTAAACAAATAAAAGGAAATCGAGAGTGGTCCTGTACAAACTCTGATCAGTGCAAAGAGGCCAGGGCTGAAGATGAACACCAATATTATGTATATATACCTGGAACGATTACAAGCTGTAGAATAGTTCCGACTCCTCCATCACCTTCTACAAGCCTGATCTCTTCAAAAATAGGGAACTTTTCTTCACAGAGCTTCGCTAGGCGCAGTGTTCCGTAGAGTGCCCATGCCTTACTCGCTGGCACCTGGATCTCCAATTCATGTGATACTCGCCCAAACATCTCTCCCTTGTAGTTCTGAGCGACGGAAGAAGGCTGAAGATTTGTAGGAAATATAATTAGTCGGTGGTGGAGAGTATACGAACGAGTAAACGGCGGATCATGTTGACCCTAAGCAAAGGAAATTGAGGGGCTGCAATGTGTACGGATATCATATCTATTGTGACGCATTTATAACCACATTTTATATATAAAAAAATATTTTAAATTATTTTTTTTGTTTTTATAATTTTTTTTATGTTTGATGAAAAAAAAACATTTAATATCTTTTTTACTTTTATTATTTTTTTAAAAAAAACTAAAGCTGTCAGATTTTAAATTTGACGGCCCCAATTGACGTCAGAGGGGCAACAATATTAAGCGCGTCGCAGCCTCCCGCGTTCAAGTGAAGGTGCCTAATCAAGGTTCCATGTTTTAAACGCGGTCCCTCGCCTCCCCCTCCCCGAACCTGCAAAAATAGGTCTATTGCACTTCGAATTGTAAGGTAAGTGTCCATAGTTCATGCTAAAAAAGGCTATAGGAAAGTAGGTCAATTTGTAAAAATTATTTGGGATCTCACGGTAGAGCCTAGTAGATATTTTTTTTATTGGGGTTCAACACCCAAATTCATACACAACTCAGATCAGGCGCAGCGAAAAAATCAAAACATCCGTCTGTTAACAATCATCAATTTAATAGGGCATAATGAACAAAAAATTGCACAACGTTTTTAACGTGGAAACCCTTCACAAGCTGAAGGAAAAAATAACATAACAAACTCCGAAAAAGACTTCTACTATGTAAAATTAGTTATAAAAACCTCTAAGATAGAATATCCGCTACACACCCGAGACAGAATAAGAAAAACAACTTCAGAGCAAACTCTCCTTCGCTATTATCTCTCTGTTTTTCTTCTCTTATTCCTCTCACTGGTGGTACACTCCACTCTTTTTAATTTTACAAGTATGGCAACAAGCAGTGAACGCCAAGAGTTCCGTTTCACTCTCCGTTGCATTGTGACTATCCTGTCACTCTGTCGCTCTCTCCCTTGTGTGTCTGTCTGTCACTTTGCCTGAAACGTCTGGCACGCCCTTATAAAAACTTTAGCTCCAAATTTTCATCTACTCACCCGGTCGATCTTGCAGATGATTTGTCATGTCAATCCTATCTTTTTCTGTGACCTCACCACTTCCCTCGCTTTTTTAAACACGCATGCTCTACAGGTCAACCACTCTCCACAGAGACGACGCATGGTCTGCATGACAACTACCTACTCTACAAAGCTTACCATCTGGAAGTCAACTGCTCTGCACAGTCAGCTGCCAGCATTCCAAACAAGCTATCCTTGGCATTACCTAGTGTCATCGGTCTTTATTAGTCTCTTTAACCAACACAACTTGTTGACTATTCAGCCCTTGTCCATTCCGAAATTCCTCTCCTGGATATCCTGAAATTCCAAACAGGCCAAACCTTGCATACTGGCCATTCCTACCAAACCGGCCTTTCTTGCATATTGACCAACCAAACTGAAATTCCAAACCAAAATTCCAAACTGGCCAAAACCATTTTGGCCTTCACCATACCGCTAAAACAAAACCGGTAAATTCTTGGCTTGCCACTCTCTAGCAAATTGGCTACTACAAAATTTGCCCAACCGGCAAATGGTAACCCTGGCTCCAACCAGTCATTTCTGCCCAACCAGACAATTTTCTACAACCAGCCATTTCCATGCAATTGGTCATTTTTACACAATCGAGTATTTTCGCGTAACTGGCCATTTTTGCCCAACCGGCCATTTCCACGCAATCGGCCATTTCCGCGCAATTGACCATTTCTATGCAACCAGGCATTTCTGTGTAACTGGCTAGTTCCACGCAACTGGCTAGTTCCGCACAACTGGCCATTTCTGTGCAACCGGGTATTTTGGCGCAACTAGGCAAAATTGCCCGAACCTAGCACTTTGCCGCAATCGGGCAATTTCACCCCAACTTGGCACTTTTGCATACCCCGCGGCCTTTCTCAACCGGTCAACAGAATGTTGATCGGATTCTTTTTTCAACTGGTCAACGTTCTATTGATTGGCCTCTTGCTTGTCTAACCGGTCAATTTCACTCCGGTCATTGCTGCAACCCATTTGCAGTACTTTAAACATCACGCAAATCTTGTGTGATCTGATGACGTGTCCGTTTGTTAAGATACTCACAAGGAAGTGATTAAACCCAACAAACTTCCTCTTACGATCTTGTGGGGGAAACCTTCACCTTTTCTCGGTGATTGTTATCTCCTGTCTTTCGATAACTTTCCCTCAATTGGGATTCTAGCGTTAGCCTCTATAAGCCTGAATGATACTTTCTTCCGCTCCACTAAATTTGGAGTAGTCCCACTCCCTTTCAGCTTTTTCTCCGCAGTCGAATCATTTTCTCTTATACTCCATCTTAGCAACCTCCTCCTGCCACCTTGACCAATACTCCCATTGATCACCTAGGCATTTTCCTTGGCAACCTGAGCCTTCATCAGGTACCGATCTAATCTTCTACTTCCCCTTACCATAATTGAGGTGCCTTTGTGATGAGTTTCCACTAGTTGTTACCAAATGCTGTCTCGAAGCGTTTTTCATCAAATTTTCTGATTAAAATCTCATTCAAGCTTAATTTTAGGGTATGTCTCATGCCCTTTAGCACGAGCTTGTTCTCATTGCTTGTCCTCAAGCAAACATCCCTGATGCCAACAACCCTTAACAAGTTACCATTACCCATCTTCAATACCCCATAGTCTACGAGCATATAACTCATGAAGTGGGACTTTCTCAATATCACATGGTATGAGACCTCACTGTCCATCACCCAACTCGTCCACTAACATGGTAGGCTCCGTGCTTTCCCTACGTGGACAACTAAGATGTCTCCATAGAAAGGGACAGTCTCCTAATTATTATCATGATCCCATTTCTCCTAACAATCACTTCTGCCCTCCTTCTCCTGCTTCCTTTGTGGATAGTCCTGCTTTATGTGGCCCTTCTAGCCATAATGGAAAAATGTTTTCTCCTAAAACTTGAACCGACTATTGCTTCTCTCCGATTTGCCGCCTTTGCCACGTTCCCTCAATTTTCCTCATCCCTAATTGCTAGTTGCCACAAGCAGACTTGGCTCAGAGCCTAAAGCCTCGCCGCTTTCCCTCTGCCTTGACTCATTCATAAGTAGAGAAAATATGATCTCATCCAAATTGAGCGTGTCCTTCCCGAATAGCAGCGTCGTGACAATGTGATCATATGAGGCCAGCAAGGACGCCACAACACCAACGTTTTGTCTTCCTCATTGATATTCTCATTAAGGGCTGATATTTGCGTCATGATCTGGTTGAACTTGTCCAAGTGCTTCTCAAAGCTTCCTCCTTCCGACAGACACAGGCCATAAAACTGCTTCACCACATGCAGCCTCGCCATCAAGGACTTAGACTTGTATCGGCTCTAAAACTTCTCCCAGACCTCTACTGGGTCCGACAAGCCAATAACCTCTTGAAGAGTGTTATCCGCAAAACACAACTTAATCGTGTAATTAGCCAGATCACTCCTGTCTTGCCCCTCATCTTCCGTCATATTCTCCTGCCTGTCTTCCTTCTTCTGAAGTGCTTTTACTGTTTTTTTTTTGGATCAAAATATTCTTCACCATTTCCTTCCAAAGGATGAAATTATTTTACCCATCAAACTACTTCACACTAAACGGTAAACTCCTCAATGATAATGCCATCAAATCCAAGATTTCACAACGTTTTTAATGTGAAAATCTTTCACAAGCTGAAGAAAAAAACCACAGGATAAACTCTAAAAAAGGCTTTCACTATATGAAATTGGTTACAAAAATCCTCAAGATAAAATATCTACTACACACCCGAGAACAGAACAAAAAAAACAACTCTAGAGTAAGAAAACTTTTATTCTCTCTTATCTCTCTATTTTTCTTCTCTCCTTCCTCTCACTGGTGGTGCACTTTACTCACTGATTTTATAAGTGTGGTAATAGACAGCTGTCTACCGCACCGCGGCAGCTGTTGCGGCCGCTAGCCTCTTGCCTTCCCTTCTGCTTGTTTCCTGAAACGCTTGGTGTGCTCTTTATGAAGACCCCAGCGCTAAATCAATCTGCTCACCTGGTTCAATTCTTGTAGATAAATTATCACTCCAAACCTGCCTTTTTTCACAACCTCACAAGTACATGAGCTTCTCCAGACAGGCATGCTCTGCAGGTAAACCTGCTCTCTACACGGATGATGCATAATTTGCATGACAGCTACCTGATTTGTAAAATTTATCCACTCTAAAAAGTCAACTGCTCTACACAGTCAGCTGCCAGCATTCCAAACAAGCTATCCCTGGCATTACTTGGTATCCTCGGTCTTCACTAGTCTATTTACCCAACAAAACTTGTTGATCGTCCGACCCTTGCCCATTCCAAAATTCCATTCTGGAATTCCTCTATTGAAATTCCTAGAATTCCAAATCGGCCAAACCATGCATATTGGTCATTCCTGTCAAACCGGCCTTTTCTGCATACATACAGGCCAAATTGCATATAGGAATTCCAATTCGGTCAAAGCATATCAGAATTCCAAACCTGCTAAAGCATACTGGAATTCCAAATTGGATAAAGCATACTTGCCAAAAGCATACCGAAATCCAAATTGGTAAATTCGCCACTCCAGCAAATTGGCCACTCCGAGATTTGCCCACCTGGAAAATGGTCACCTTAGCTCCAACCGGTCATTTCCACCCAATTGGCCAATTTGATGCAATCGGCCATTTCTACACAACTAGTCATTTCTGTGCAACTGGATATTTCCTACGCAACTGGCCATTTTGCCCCAACCTGGCATTTTGGCGCAATCGAAAGAAATTGCCCCAACCTAGCACTTTGTCGCAACCGGGCAATCTCGCCCCTACCTGGCACTTTTTCATCCAGTCAACAGGATGTTGATTAGATACTTTTCTCAATCGGTCAACCATTCATTGACCGGCCTTTTACTTGCCCGACCGATCAATTTGCCACTCACCAACATTTTCCCACTTGGCAAATGGTCATCCTCCAAGGTTTGCCTTTTTTGACAAATGGCCTTTTAGTCTTTGCTGCAACCAGTTTGTAATATTTCCAATATCACACAAATCTTATGTGATCCTCCAATGACGCTTCCATTTGTTGAGTCACCCACAAGGGAGTGACCAAACTCAACAAACTTTCCCTCACGTGCTTATGGAAAAAATCTCACCTTTTTCTGGTGACCGTCATCGCTTGCCTTTCAGCAGCTTCTCCTCAACTGGGATCCCAGCGTCGGCCTTTGCAAACTGAACGATACATTCTTCTACTCCATTGAACCTGAAGTAGTCCAACTCCCATTCAGCTTTCTCTCCATGGTCGAATAATTCTCCCTTCCAATTCTCCTTATCCACCTCAGCTCCGCTCTTGGCCCTACTTGCTCTACCATTAGCCCTGCACAACTCTGCCCTTACCCCACCTGGCTCAACTGTGCTTTTACTGTTCCTTCTTGCACCACACTGAATTGAAAGCTCCTCGACGATAACACCATCATGCCGAAGGTCTACAACCAGTCTTTAATACCACTTGTAGGGGTTTGATATCCGGATTCACACACAGCCCAGATCCGACACGACAAGAAAGTCTGAACCCCTCGTTAGTCGGCAATCACGAATTTAGTAGGGTATAAGGAACAAAAGATTGTACAACATTTTTAATGTGGAAACCATTCACAAGCTAAAGGGAAAAACCACTGGACAAACTCCAAAAAAGACTTCCACTATGTAAAATTGCTTATAAAAACTCTTGAGACAGAGCATCCGCTATACACCCAAGATAGAATAAGAAAAATAACTCCAAAGCAAACTCTCATTTGCTCTTATCTCTCTGTTTTTCTTCTCTCATTATTCTTACTGGTGGTGTACTCCACTCTCTTTAATTTTACAAGTGTGGCAGCAAACAGTGAATACCAAGAGCTCCGTTTCACTCTTCGTTTCATTGTTTGTCTAGCTGTCACTTTGTTTGAAGTGCCTGGTGCGCCTTTATAAAGACTTTAGGTCCAAATCTCTATCTGCTTACCTGGCCGATTTTGCAGATAATTTATCATGCCAACCCTATCTTTTCTTGCAACCTCACCAGTTCCTACGCTTCCCTAGACACATGCTCTGTAGGTTGACCACTCTCTGCACAGACGGCATATGCTCTGCATGATATCTACCTGCTCTATAAAACTTATCACTCCGAAAAGTCAACTGATCTACACAGTCAATTGCTAGCATTCAAGATAAGCTATCCTTCGCATCACCTAGTGTCCTCGGTCTTCACTAATACTTTTACCCAACATAACTTGTTGACCATCCGGCTCTTGTCCATTCCAAAATTTCATTCTAGAATTCCTCTCCTGGATATCTTGGAATTCCAGACTAGCCAAACCTTACATACCGACCATTCCTGCTAAACTGGCCTTTCCTGCGTATCGGCCAACCAAATTGGAATTCTAAAGCATGCCAAAATTCCATACTGGAATTCCAAATCGGCCAAAACCATTCATAGCAAAAACCATTCCGACCTTTTCCATACCAGTAAATTTCTGGCTTGCCACTTCAGCAAATTGGCCATTTTGAGATTTGCCAAACCGGCAAATGGTCACCTTGGCTCCAATCGGTCATTTTGCCCAACTTGTCATTTTCGCCCAACCGGCAAATTTGTTGCAACTGGCCATTTTCGTGCAATCGGCCATTTCTACGCAACTGGGCATTTCCATGAAACCGGCCATTTTCACACAACTGGCCATTTCCACGCAATCGGGCATTTCCAGGTAACCGGCCATTTCTGCGCAACTGGCCATTTCTGCGCAATCATGCATTTTGGCGCAACTGAGCAAAATTGTCACAACCTGACACTTTGCCGCAACCAGACAATTTTGACCCTAACTTGGCACTTTTGCATTCCTCGCGGCTTTTCTTAGCCGGTGAACCTTCTATTATCCGGCCTCTTGCTTGCCCAACCGATCAATTTTATACTGGTCATTCCAATCATTGCTGCAGCCAATTTGTAGTACTTTGAACATTACACAAATCCTATATGATCCAATAACGTGTCCATTTGATGAGCTACTCACAAAGGAGTTATCAAACCCAACATTTTTCAGGCAATTGGTATAGAGATTTCACTCAGACTTCTTTCCTTTCTTCATTTGACTGAATAAATGATGCTGAGGGAGGAGGAACTGCTGTTTACACTCTCTTTTTTATTTTAGTTGGTGGGGAGCTCTTGGTGCCTATGAATGGTAAATAGCAACAAGAGAAGGTTTTCCATTCAAATAGTTTCTAAATGGTGTAGGATAATAGCATAGCCATCCTCTCTCACACTTTAATGCCATTATACTGTGAGAAAGGGACCACCATAGCCCACATCAAATGTTTCTTCCCACTTGCCTGAACGGCTCTCATCCACAATGTTTTCTGTATCACAGTTTGCATCTCTAAGCCAACATCATCACAAGCTCCTTTGCCAGTGTGTACGCTCTTAGAGATGAAAAATACCAATTAACACTCATCCCTCACTAACTATTTGTTTAGCCTGTCTAGAATTTTTGCACAAGTTCTACTAAGAGTTTTTGTTTGGCATTTGTTGTGTCCTCGGATCCTAATCTCTGTACGGATGAGGACCCGAATGCAGAGCCCCACAAATGTAGATTTTGAGTGGAAGTAAAAGAGAGAGGCAGTAACACGTGGAGGTTTTTATGTGAAAAATCCTCCTCTAAATAAGAGAGAAAAACCATGGGATTTTGAATTCGAAAACTATTTCACTATTCTGGAGTTTGAGTACAAAGGGTATAGAACAAAGTGTATGGTGAATCTCAAAGATTACTCTTACAAACACAAGTGCTCTCTCAGTGGTACAGTGTGAATGCCTTCTTTTCTCTCTCTAAGAGTGTAAATGCTAAAGTAAAAATTTGGCCCCTTTATTAGGTATACAGTGAATGCTTATATAGTGGTTAAGTCATCTCACGTGGAGCAGCCACATGGAGGTGGCATGTACAATGGATCCTGTCACTAACTCTATAAATCTATCCTACTATGTCAGAAAGATTTCGTGCATGCAGGTTAATTCTGTGAGACGTCACTTCTATAGAGATCATATTTGCTCTGCAGGCCATTATTCCCTATGAAGATTGCATGTGGCAGAGATCGTGTGTGCTTTTGGGAACATCATCTTTTTGGGCTAGTGTTCTCGGCCGTCCTGATCTTCCTTTCTATGCTTGAGTCGTTGGAGATTTCTCAGAGTCCACATTCTTAACGAACGCTTTTGGCCTGTATCGCATTCGTGGACGTTTGGTCACAAATGTTCTCGAGGCTTTATTCGGGAGTTTGGTCTCTTACGGAGTCCTCAAGCCTCTCAAGTTAAGTCAGTCTCTCCAACCAACTTATCTCATTGGGCCTCTTAGGTCATTGGCCTAAAATCCTCGGGCCTCTAGATCCCATTTAGCCTCTTAGGCCCTGGTAACTTTTTGGACCTTCCATGGACTTGGACCCATTTCACGGAAATGGGTTTCTTGATTGGGCATTCGGTATTCACTACCCATCACTAACCCCCCAATCCAAGAGGTTCGAGAATCTCAACCTTTGGCATGTACGACTCTGGCATTGATTTGATATTTCAGAATGTTCCTCTTTGGTCCGCGGCCTAATGCTCCTCTTTTCGAAAGCTAGCTTTCCAAGTGTCCACAGATTTTTCCTGAGTGGCTCTACTGAAATCCATCTGATAAAGTGGTCATAGTCCGATGACTGAGGAAAAGCATCTGAGGGTGTTGCTGGAATCAAATGGCATGATCAGACGTTGTCCGTGGACTCACACTGGGTCCGTAATTGGTGCATTAAATGTGCATTAATTTGGTACGTTAAATGCAGACTAATTGTAGCCTTGGGAAGGGAAAGGTTATCATTGCCAGCAACCTGTGGGGAGCTGACACGTGGTTAGGCAATTAATAAGGTGTGCCTTTTGAATTTTCATGGCCATTTAAGTTTCCTTTCTGCCTTGTGCCATTTCATTTGAATGTTTCAAAACTTCTAAGAGTTCCAAAACACTCTCTGTGACTCGAAGCTCTTCTCTTCTCCTTCTTCACAGACGTTCTCTCCTTCTTTCTTACATCTTTGTGTTTTCATACGTATCAATGGCTCTAGGAGTGAAAGATATTGCCTCTTCTCTGACTTTGGCAGACATTGAGGCTATTCAAGCATGGTATAAGATCCCGAGCTTGATGGCTATAGTAGTTCCTGATGCCCATGAGAAGTCTTGCAGCCCACCTAATGGCTTCACCACTATATACGTAGTCCACCTCAAGGGTGGCCTTCATTATCCCATGACTCTGGAGTTGTATCATATCATGATGGACCTCAAGGTTCTAGTAGAAAGGCTACAACCAAATGTCGTCAGGTACCTTGTTTCTCTTCGCATATTTTCTCGCTGCCATAAGAAGGTCATTGATACTTTGGCAGAGAAAGTAACGCTGAGGTTTTCGCATAATCAAGACTGGATTGTTATCACTCCACGTCTTGAGTTCCTGGAAATCAGTGGTGGAAACCCTGATTCCACCAAAAGGTGAAAAGACAAGTTCTTTTCCCTTGGCATTCATGAGAATTGGGCTCTCTCCAATGAGTGGGGGAACGTGGAGTCCAAACTAGGCAATGATGCCACACTTGAGGAGTGGACTGCGGTGAAGGATTTCACAGACTTGCTGCTGTCTAACCTTGGCTCTTTTAATGAAAATAAGAGTAACATATGGCTGAGGTTTGAATTCTTGGAGGAAGCTAAGTGGGAGCCTTAGATTGAGGACTTTGGCATCCCTTTCATTTCTTCGGAAAGGAAGAAGCTAAATAAGAAGTAAAAAGCTTTGAGGATCGAGGATCCGTTTGAGCAAACAAAGAAGAGCCGTCGAACTAAGACTTTGGAGCATCTTACGATGATTATTGAGTACCCCTCCTCATTAGATGATGACTCAGCTCTTATTGAGCTGCTGATAAGAAAAAAGGTGCCAGTCCAGGGAGCTGAAGGCGTCGGACCGTCAGTTGTTATTGAGCCTATCAAGCAGCCCTCTGAGGTCATAGGCCTGTCCGCGGAGCCACTTGTTGCCCCTCCTCCTCTTTATAAGCCCATGCCTGATGTCCATTCCGTTTTCACTAGAGAGGTCTCGGATTGGATTGACAATCTATCCGAGGACATTATCGAGGAACAAGCAAAGGGGGAGATTGAGGCAACTCAGGCTGAGGAAGTAGTGATGATGACTTCGATGACGATTGTTGAGACTACTGAGGCCGAGCAAACTAGGGCCACTGAGGCGCCCACTGTTGTGCTTCCTTGCCTAACAATCAAAGTTTATAGTATAATTGAGCTTCCGACTAAGGTCCATGAGGAGGTGTTGGTCGAGGATGTCATTGGGATTTCACACGCTGTTGAAGTGAAGACCGGGGATATGGACCATTTTGAAGCGGCTGAGCCCCCAGTCCTTGATTTTGGTGAAGTTGCCCATGTGGCCAAGGATAGGGCTGAGGTTTCTGTGGTGTAGGAGCCAGCTGCAACAAAGCTGGCCGAATCTGAAGCTCTTAGAGGAGACAGTCCAGCAGAGAGATCCTTTTTCTCCAAGGTACATCTTTGTTTTACGTTAGGGTTCTTTGCTTTCTCGACAACACTTTAATAACTAACCCCTGTTTTGTAGTTTTGTGATCTGGTTGGCTGATTTATTCCAATTATTAATGAGGCTGCCCAGTCTCTTGTGGGCTTAGAGACCCTTAAGGCCGCTGAGGAGCGAAATAAGTGCCTGGAGCTTGAACTTGCTGAGGCCAATAGCAAAATCTCCTCTCTTGAGGATTTACTGAAGGCCTAGCAGCAGCGATGCATTTCCCTCCGAAGCAAGAATGTTCGTCTGGAGGCTGAGCTCAGGACTTCAATAAAGACTAAGGACCTCAAGTCTGTGTTGGAGCGGAAGTATTGGGATGGAATTGCACTATGCCGCCGTGTAATGAAGATGTTGATCCCCCAGTTTCCTCTTTCCCCACTCCACCCGAGGAATGCTGGCACTGACAACAAAGCAAATTTGATTGTCTGCCCAGAGGAGGATGAGATCCTAGATCCTTCTACGCTTGGATCCTCCGAGTCTTTGTGTATCATTGTATATGTGTTTTGGTTTTCCTTTTTGTTATACATAACATATACATGTGAATGAAAGTTATTCTTTCATCGTGTAACTTCTCTTCTTTATTTATGCTTATGGTTCTTTCTTAGACTTAGACTCTTAGGAAGTTTTATCCTTCATGAGTAAAGTGTCCGAACCTTTTGGCCATCGTTGACTGAAGATGCTATCTCTAGGGTCTTTACATACTTGCCGTTTTTTAAACCCTCTAAATTTTTAAGTTCAGCCTCTTATGGGCTATTTGGTGTTGTTGTCAAGTTTTTGAGTACGACCTCAAATGGGCTACTCAGACTTAGCCAAATTTTAGAGTACGACTTCTTATGAGCCGCTCGGACTTGGTTGCATTTTAAAGTACAACTTCTTATGAGCCACTTGGACTGTGTCAAGTTTTAGAACAAGTGGAAGGGATCCTTTCACTTGACTTAGGGACAGCCTAGGTCTTGTGAATTTATAAAATGATATACAAACACTCAAATGAAATGCAGAATAGTAAACAAATAAGAATTTTATTTTATTAATAAAATATGATATAAGCATATCGAATGATATAATCAACCATACCTGTGTATGGTATATATTTACTAGTAGTATTTTTTGAGGTGAGTGGCATTCCACATCAGAGGGACAAGCCTTTCCTCCTAGGTGCACAACTTGTATTCCCTGTTTTAGAGGATGGTTGAGACCAGGAATGATCCCTCCCAATTTGGAAAGAGCTTGTTCTAACTGGATTTTTGCTGGCGGCCTCAATGTTTCTTAACACTAAGTCTTCTACTTCGAATTGGTGTGCATTCACTTTCTTATTGTAGTATTGGGTGACCTTTGCTGGTACGCCGTCGTGTGCAGTCTTGCTGCGTCTTGGGCCTCCTCAAGCAGGTCGAGATTTTTTCAGAGTCTCTATATATTATTGTGTGGACTAAAACTTCTACTCGAAGGCTGGACAGTCTCACTTTCACTGAAATGACTGCCTCAACCCCATAACACAGGCTGAAGGGAGCTTCAAGTGTAAGCTCCCTTGGAGTTCTCCTGCACGACCATAGTACTGATGGCAGCTCATCGACCCACGAGCCCCCAACATGCTCCAATTTCATCTGCAGTCTGTACAGTACGGTGCAGTTGGTAATCTCTACTTGCCCATTATACTGTGGGTACGCGACTGACGTATGTATCAGCCTTATTCTTAGGTTAGTGTAATACTTCGTGAACCTCTTTCCAGTGAATAAGGTCCCATTGTCAATTACAATGCATTCTGGAATCTCGAACCTGCACACGATGCTCTGTCTGACAAAGTTCATTGCATTCTGCTCGGTTATCCAGGCTAATGGCGTGGCCTCAATCCATTTTGTTAAGTAGTTGATTCCGACGATCAAGAAATTCCTTTGCCCATACGATGTTGGCAGTGGTCCAAGTATGTCCAACCCCTATTCCGCGAATGGCTAAGGCGATAATAGAGCTCGGTTTTTTGTGTGTGACTGGTGGGTTAGGTTTCCGTAGACTTGGCAGTTCTCACATTTTCGCACGAAGTCCATGGCTCATACTTCATAGTTGGCCAATATATCCTTACCTCATCAGCTTGAATGCTAGGTTCTTGCCCCCGATGTGGGATCTACAAACTCCGAGGTGCACTTCTCTGAGGGCATAATCAGCTTCTTCTAGAGTGAGGTACCGCAAATAGGGGGCAGAGAATCCACATTGATACAACCAGTCATCCATAATAATGTACCACCCCACTGTGTTCTTCATCTTCTTGGCTTCCTCCGCGTCTTCAGGTAATGTCTTGTCGGACAAGTGCCTTAGATAGGGGGTCATCCAATTGTCAATGTTGGATATCTACATTATTTCTGGGTTAGAATTTTTCACACTGGGTTTGTTGAGGACCTCACATATTCCTCAGGCTTATCACTCTAGGTCTCCTGAGGCTACTGCTTTTGTGAGATGGTCGGCTTTTTTGTTCTCTTCTCATGGGATGGGGACCATTTCTATCTTCTCAAAAGCCGAGAGTAGTCCACGGGCTTTTGAGAGATTTTTGGACAATTATGGGTTATTTGCTTCGAAGTTTCCTTAGACCTGATTGACAACTAACTCAGAGTCACTTTAGACATCCAGATCCTTTGCCAAGTACTCCTTTGCTAGCCGTAGTCCTTCAAGTAAGGCTTCGTACTCCACACCGTTGTTGGTCACTTAGAACTTGAGGACCATCGAGTGCTTTATCTCTAATCCCTCAGGTGTCCTCAACACAATGCTTACCCCACAACCATCCTTCATAGAAGAGCCATCCACATGCAGAGTCCAAACTGTTGGGCTATATGATTCTTCAGCATCACAAATGTCCGAGGCTTCCAAAGTTGGTGTCGTAGCCTCGAGAATAAAGTTTACCAAGGCTTGGCCTTTTAAGGCCGGCCTTGAGCAAAACTCTATATCGAACTCTTCCAACTCTATGGCCCATTTGACCAACCGTTTTGATGTTTCTGGCTACTACAAAATCGCTCTCAAGGGTTTGTTGGTTAGGACGATCACTTTGTGCGCTTGAAAATATGGTCTCAGTTTCCAAGAGGAATGCATGAGCGCTAGAGCCATCTTTTCTATATGAGAGCACCTTGTCTCAGTGTTAGTCAGGATTTTACTGATGTAGTACACAGGCTGTTATTTATCGTGCTACTATCAAATTAAGGTTGAGCTCAAGGCTATCTCGAACACAACAAGGTACAATTATAACTTCTCGCCTAGTTGAGGAGAAGTCAAAAGAGGGGGGTTTGAGAGATACCCCTTGAGTCCTCGAAAGGCTTCTTCGTAGTCAACCGTCTATTGGAAACCATTAGTCTTCATCCCTCTTGGGGCCTTGAAAAACAGTGGGTACTTCTCGGCTGACTTGGCAAATAAGCGAGACAGTGTTGCCAGCCTTCCAGTAAGCTTCTAGACCTCCTTCATGGTCCGAGGGGATTTCATATCAAGGATGGCTTTGATCTTTTCTGAATTTGCTTCGATCCCTCGGCATAAAATAATATAACCCAAGAACTTTCCTTATGTCACTTCGAATGTACACTTGACTGGATTGAGTTTCATTTGGTACGTTCTTAGGACAGTGAATGTCTCGTCCAGGTCTTGGATGTGGTGGTTAGTTATTTTTCTTTTGATGAGCATGTCATCTACATAGACCTCCACATTCCTTCCAATCTGCCTTCAAATATTTTATTTACGATCCTCTGGTAAGTGGTACCAGCATTTTTGAGGCCATAAGGCATGACTTTATAACAGTACATCCTTTGGTCCATCATGAACGATGTGCACTCCTCATCATTGGGGCTCACCCTTATTTGATTGTAGCTCGAGTTCGCATCTGTGAAGCTTAAGAGTTCATGTCCGGACGTCGAGTCTACAAGTGAATCAATCCTAGGCAGTAGGAAGCTGTCCTTTGGACATGCTTTTATTGACATCTGTAAAGTCTACACACATCCTCCGCTTCCTGTTATTCTTCTTGACCATCAAGACGTTGGATAGCCAATCTGATAATGCATCTCTCATATGAATCTGGCGTCCAGAAATTTCTTTATCTCTTCTCAGATAGCCATCAACTTTTTCACGAAATAGCTTCTCCTTTTCTATCAAACGGGCTTATGATTGGGATCTAGGCCCAATTTATAGACCATTACTCTAGTTGGTATCTCTGGCATGTCGCTTGTTCCTAGGAAAGACATCCGAGTTTTTCAGTAAGAAGATGATGAGCTGGTCTCAAAAAGGCTGAGGTAGTGAACTTCCTTTCTGGACGGATTTCTCAGGATCTCTGGGATCCAAAGGAACTCAGTTGATTGCTTCTCCAGACTTAGCCTGTTATATTGTCGTTTCATCGCAAAAGTCTAAGTCTTCAATGGACTAAAGAAGAAGTGTTTGCATGACTTGGAATAGATAGCTCATCCTTCTGATAGCTTGATCTCTGAGGACCTCCCCAATCCCATATGGCATGAGAAACTTCATCTTCAGATATGGGATTCAGGTTACGACTCTGAGGGTAACTAGGTAAGGACGTCCGAGGATAGCATTGTAGACTGACAGGAGGTCTACTAACGTGGCCTCAAGTTGGATGACTCCCTGTACTGGTACTGGCTCATTGTCCAGTACGTAAAGGGGTCCTTCGGTATTCATCATTTGGCTTTTTTGAGTCCTAATTTAAAGAAGGAATCAAGGTAAAGCAAATCACAAAAACTTTTAGTATCAATGAACACTCGTTTCATCTGATAGTCTAATATTTTGTCAAAAACAAGTATGGTTACAACCAGAGGGTCAGAATGGGGGGATATTACATGGGCAATATCTTCGTTACTAAAACTAATGACCTCATCCTTAGACTCTACCCTTGGCGTCTTCTACTTTGCCGTTGGATCCTCCCAGGTGCCACCTTTTGTTGGGCAAGTCAATATCATATTGATGACTCCCGCGAGCACTCAATTTCTCGGATGGTCAGCCTCACTATCTCCTGCTATTCTGAAAGCTTGTCCGAGTCTTTACAGAAAGTGGTTGAGGTAACCTCTTTTGATCAACTCCTTTATCTTCTTCTGTAATGTCCTACAATCCTCGGTACTGTGACCTCTGCAGCGGTGGTAGTGGCAGTATTTAGACTGGTCATCACCTTTAGGATTCTTTAACATTTTGGGCCACTTCAGAAATTTCTCATCCCAAATCTACATCAGGATGTTGGTATACGAGTTGTTCAAGAGAGTCAAGTTCGAGGGCCTATACTCCGTACAAATGGTCTACTCAGACTTCTACTACTTCTTGGGCACCCGGGGAGCCTTATCGGTCTTCATTCTTCCTTTTTCCCTCCACCACCCTGAGGGGGATACTCCCCTCTTGGATGGGCCTCTTCATTTCATTCACTTCCTCGGCTGTAATATAAGCTCTCACTATGGTCTCGGCCTCCCTAAACGTCTAAGCCCCTTGTGAACGAAGTGCTTAAAGAAGCTACCTCCCTCCAATGTGGACAAGAATGCGGTAAGCTTAATCCCATTAGTCAGCTTGGGGATCTACCTGTCCTCTATAATCAAGCGAGATAGAAAACTCTTTAGGTTCTCCCAAGTCCCTTGCTTCACACGAGCAAGGTGCCATGGTTGCTTCTCGATCCTTTGGCTGGAAGCGAATTGGGAGAGGAAGGTCTCTACCAACTCGCTAAATTAGCGAATGGAGTCCTCAGGTATCTCATAGAACCAGATCCTTATGCTACTCTTGAGTGCCAAGGGGAAGCACTCGCACATTGTCATCTCAACCAAGCCTTGGAGGTTCAGATACTCATGGAAGTGATCCAAGTGGTCCATTGGATAAACGCTTCCATTGTATACATCGAGATTTGGTATTTTGAACTCCGAGGGAAGTTGCCTTGTCCTAATCTCCATCGTAAATGGAGATCTGTTCAGGTCAGCAGTTCCTCCCTCGTTGTCGCCAAAAAATCGCCACTAGACCTTCTCATGCTTCTCCTCCACTTGAGGCGGAGTTGCTATGTTCTTCTCATTGAGGTAGTTCCTCAACTCATGGGGGTCTTGAGCTGCTTACAGCTTTGGTAGACTTTTGACTCTTGGGGGGATCTCATCATGAGGGGACACCTCCTGAATGGGGTCCTCCCATAAAGATTGAGGATTTTGCCTCTCCGGGCTTTCCTCCTAAACCCGAGGACCCAAGCAACCTTGAAGACGTGATAGGGCTCTGCTGCTTGAGATAACTTGCGTCCCGGGGTCCTCGTGCTGACTAGCTTTGTGATGAAATGGGTCCTAATTCCCATAGAACCCTCTGTCAGATAGAATCAGGACGGGATTCATAAATTTTCATCAGTAAATTCTATAAAAATTTCAACAGAGTTCTATCTAAAATTAGACGAAAATCTAAATATACAACCTATATTAAACAATATGTATATGCACACAACTAGTCCAAAGTACTACAATCCATCCTACAATACATTCACAAGATCACAAGGCCATATTCATGTTGGCTTTAACATAATCCTATCCACTAAATCAGAAACATATACGAAATACCATCTAAGACTTGTATAGAAATCTAGAATATAGAATAGCGGAAGCAACTATGAAACTGTGGAAGCAATATTTTTTGTTTCATCACACACATGATATACATTTCATATGCGAAATCTATATACACAAGACCCATATACAAAATCCCGTATTTACATTCAAATGGTTTCTTTTCGAAGTCTCCAAAATATTTCTGGTCTCCAAAAGTCTTCAAGACAAACTTTCGATTTACTCTTTCTCGTTTGGTACCAGTTCTACTATCTCATTTGGAGGAAAAAACATTAAATAGTGAGTCGAAACCCAACAAGGTACCAAAATATCAGAACGTGATGCTTTTATATAGAACATATATTCGATAAGACAGAATATTACAATAATATCAGAAAAATGGAGCATTCAAACAGGTTTCAATAAATCATAATTCTTGCTTTCATATAAAACATAACTATACTAGAATAGAAATCACGATAATCAAAAGAACATATGCATTCATTGAACACAGGAAGGAAGCATGATTCTATTTGCACACGTTCAGAAATCTATGAGACAGTTCCAAAGCTCATTTGTTCATCAGAATTTATATGTTCAATATTCTGAGGACCCATCTAGTATACTCTACTAGCTGAGAGACTAATAATCGAGGACAGATTATATTCAATCCATATAATCAAAGGCCGATAGTTTGATACAGACTGTGTTTAATCCACACAATCAAAGGCCGATAGTTCAATAGTTCGATGGTATACTTCTCAATTCGATAGTTCGATAATTCGATGGTATACATTTCAATCCAATAGTCCGATAGTTCGATGGTATTCTCGATTATCGTAACCGTAACGTCCTAAGGCATGTCGGAGAACCTTATCTAACTATTCAACAGTTCTGGGTCCGTTTTTGTTATTGATTAGCTTAATTCGATGCATTTGTTTGAAATTTCATAACAAAATCATCATATTTCAAGACCAAGTCCAAGTTTCATCCAGTTACTCTTTCAGAAGATTTCAAAAGTTTCTATAGTTCGATAATACTTCCATAGTTCGACAGTACAGTTCCTTAGGGGTTTCTATAGTTCGATAATACAATTCACGCAAAGTTTTTAAATACAAATCATTCGATAAACATTACAGGGTAACAACTTATGTTTAAATCATCAAATTTCCAAGTTTCTAATAAATTTTCTAAATTTTTGTTCTAGGGTTCCGGGCAAAATTCTTAGACAGTAATCGGGCACCAAATACATATTTATTCATGAAATCGATGCAATAATTCCATATTCCTACACAAAATCATGTATTTAAACTAAAAACCCCCAATTTTAGAGTTAGGGTTTACAATATACGATCCGGACACAAAACGGAGGCAAATTGTGATCCAAATCATGAAATCGAAGCTATCAATCACAGTTTTTTTGGTAAGTAATTAATAATTGCATAAATTTAAAAAAATATACAAAACTCTATTCTACTTCCAAGTGTTTTGCCGACTCAGAGATAGAATAAAGTCACTAAGGCATACCCCGAGCACACCATATATGAATCATGAAAATAAGAGAAAGCATATATGAACCAGATACCCGAAACATCGATACTCCTCCCAAGCCGAAGACGAAGTCATCAACAAAACCAAATCAGCACGTCCTCCCAGACAAACCTGTATACAGGCCCTTCTCATCAACATGGCTAGCTACTAGTCAAAGCACGAAGCCGCATAAGCCGATCTTACAACATCAGGAAAATAGACTAGCCAAAGTAGATAAGCCAACTCATAACAGCAGTGAGATATAGAGAATCCATCCCAAAAACCTGCAGAAACCAGATTTGCTCTGACAGTAAACAACACACCATCCGAACACCTCCAGCAGCTTCCACCTTCCGTTTTTTTTTCTAAAAGCCTACTGGCACAATAGGATTCCAAATCAAAAAATCACAAAAACAGACTATCAATCACAATATATATACATAAACAGGCATTTTAGTCCAAAAGTCATGAGATTTATACAATATTCATGTCAAATATTAAAGAGCAAGAGATTCATAGCATAAACGATAACATTACGATATTAAAACGTTGTAAAAATGATATATAATGTCCGAGGTATACTTGCCTAAGCCCGATCTACCGTTATTTTTACCCAGGTTGGAGTGGAACGTACAGATTTCTTCCTCTCCTTCTCTTTTCTGTCTTTTCTCCTTCTCCTCTCTACTGGACCTCGCCGAAAAATGGAGAGAAATTGCACTCGGTGCTTTTTATACCCAGTTGAGGGCTCAAACGGTGCTTGAGTTCCAACCAGGCACTGCCCATAAAACACACCCGCACTCGAGTGCCAACTAGGCGCCTATCGAGCGCGGGGTTCTGCTAAATGTGTCCCAAGTGCGCCCGAGGCACCACCCAGGCGCTGAGGCCTAGGCCCTTTTTTTCACCTCCCAACTGAATTTTTTCCACTTTTCCTTAACTCAGTTGCCTTAAACATACTTATATTAATTCAATGACTAGGAATTACCATGTTTTTGGGATCGGGATCTCACAAGCTTGCTTTGGGGGGTGCTTCTTCCCCTGCCATTCCTTTGGAACGTAGCGGTCTGAGAGGCCTTGGATGGCGCTCCCTTTGGCCACTCGTATATTTTTGTACAAAGGGTCTGAACGGCCCTAAAAATGTCATCCATCCTCAATGCCAACGCTCGGACATATGAATTATGATGTTCCTCTACCCTGTTACCTGCAGCATTGCCATTGCCACATGAAGTAGCTTCTCTGGCTAGGGCACTAGTCTGTACTCTAGTGTTCACCATTTTTTAGCTTTCAGCCTCCTAGAAAATGTATTAACCTGACTTTTAGTTGATTCCCATAGATGGCGCCAATGTTGCATCCTCGGATCCTAGTCTCTGTACGGATGAGGACCCGAATACAGAGTAACACAAATATATATTTTAAGTGAAAGGAAGAGGAGAAGCAGTAACATGTGGAGGTTTTTACGTGAAAATCCTCATCTAAATAAGAGAAAAAAATCACAGAACTTTGATTCCGTGAACTGTTTCACTATTCTGGTGTTTGAGTATAAAGGGTAGAAAATAAAGTGTATGGAGAATCTCAAGGATCACTCTTACAAACACAAGTGCTCTTTTAGCGGTACAGTGTGAATGCCTTCTTTTCTCTATCTAAGAGCATAAATGCTAAGGCAAAAATTTGGCCCCTTTGTTAGGCACATAGTGAATGCTTATATAGTGGTTGAGCCCTCCCATGTGGAGCAGCCATGTGGAGGTTGCATGTGCAGTGTATCCTACTACCAACTCTACAAATCTATCCTACCATGTCAGAATGATTGTGTGTATGTGGGCTAGCTTTGTGAGACGTTACATCTACAAAGATCATACCTACTTTGCAGGTCATCATTCCCTGTGAAGAATGCGTGTGGCAGAGATTGCGTGTGCTTTTACAAAAGTCATCCTTCTGAGTTGGTGTTCTCGACCGTCTTGAGCTTCCTTTCTACGCTAGTACCACTGGAGACTTTTTAGAATCTACGTCCTTGATGAAGGCTTTTAGCCATTATTGCGTCCACGGACGTTTTTTCACAAATGTCTTCGAGGCTTTATTGGGAACTTTGGTCTCTTATGGAGTCCTCAAACCTCCTAAGCTAAGTCAGTCTCTCAAACTAATTTAGCTCCTTGGGCCTCTTAGGTCATGGGCCTAAATGCTCGGGCATCTAGAGCCCATTTAGCTTCTTAGGCCCTGGTAGCTTCTTGGATCTTCTATCGACTCGGACCCATTTCATGTAAATGGGTTTCTTGATTAGGCCTTGGGTATTCACTACCCATCAGAATTATTCACTCAGAATTATTTATT
>JAODPA010095109.1:0-22634 GCA_025585075.1 Nepenthes mirabilis | reverse complement strand
TATTATTATACTCCTTTTTGGTCACATATATTTTAAAATAAGTACATCAATCGATGTCAGAGTGATGACTAACCATCATATAGTGTAGCTTGTCAAAGATTCGGTTCATGTCCCTCCTCACATATGCCTACTAGGAGTTTAATCGAGCATTAATATGTCAAAAACCCCCAAGGATATGGGACACTGACTGATCTTGATGAGTGGCAAGTTGAGATATATTTTTATTCATGGTGGCAATCTGGTCAAACATTTTTAAGAGTTGATCCATGATAATAGAGGAGAAGGATAGCAAGGATAAGGGTGGTATAAAGGGGTTTGGGATAGACTAAGATGGTCCGGCATACGAATATTGCTTATCAATCAAATCATGACACTAAGGGGAATGGCAGCAAGTATATACCTGGTTCTATTCACATGTTGTGTGGTTAATAGGTATTCCTAGGAGAACACAAAAAAAGATCCAAAAAAGGACACCATAAGACCCATTATCAACTGCCGAATTATACAACCATAACGAAAGTTGTCATTCTTTTTGCTCATAAATATAAAAATCATATGTGAGTAGAAATACAATGAGAGATCTTTGGATAGCCTGAGAAAGAGAGCATATAGGAATAAAGTCTTGTCAAGAGGTAGGAAGGTGTAGTGTGTCAAGAAAACAAATATTTGTGAGTATAATCCAGCATATTATAAGTAGATAAGGAGTGTGATGCTTTATTTTAAATGATTTACCATGCTAAGTCATGGGAGTTTCATGTGGGAAAGAGGTGATCTTATTATATAGTGGCATGTCACAAAATAAGTATGGGTAGTCATGATAGGGAACTAGATGAAAATGAAAAGTGCTCACTATCACCTCTGAACATCCGAAGTAATTTGAAGGGTGCTTTTCCTCGAAAAGGTAAAAAGAAAAAGAGTTAGATTCTTTATTAAAATTATGAATATTAGTATAAAATTTTTGAACAAGCAGGATGGCAAGAGAAATCAAGTTAGTGAGAATTAGTTCTCAATGCTAATCAACAAAGACAAAGGAGATTGAACGATCTAATGAAATGAGGTCAACCTCTTGTTCCAATGTGAGCTGACAATAGGTCATCTACATTTGATTGAGATTTTCCATAATGGCATTGATAAATTGGCCAAACTCATAAGAGGGGCTATTACAGAGATGCTTTCTAGAAGATTTTTTTAGAAGTGGCCATCTATTATAGGGACTTAGTTATCTACATGATAGCAGTTTTTTTCCAAAAAAAACCTAAGAAGAATAAAAATGTGTAGTGTAGGTTCGTATTTACAGCCTAAAATAAATATTTTATTATATAGACACGAATTGCTACATAAAGTCTCATAGTAAGTCTTAGATATCTCTATGATAAACGTATTTCTTAAAATTGTACAGGAAGAACAAAACAGTCTAGGTCTAGACTTATATCTATGGCTAGAGTAAATAATATACTATCATGTGGACTCAAATTATTATGTGATAGTATCATAGGCGTTCCCTATCAAAAGTGTGTAGACATGAGCTATCCCAATCTTAAACCATGTAACATGAGATGAGAGTGTCATCCTTGAGTGGGGTGGAGTGTGAAAATTTGTATTTGGAATCACACATCGCATGGGAAAGGAGAGAAAATGAATTTTACAATAAGATTTAGATATATTTATGATAATAAATATTCTTCTAAGAAAGTTTAGGAAGAATAAAATCGTGTAGGTGCAGGCTCATGCTTATAGCTTAAAGCAAATAATATATTATCATATGAACTCAAATTATTACATAAGAAGTTATCTTATATACTATTATATAGCGATTTGAGTTCATATGATAATATATTGTCTACTTTAAATGAGCCACAGGACTGGGCCTATACTCCACGGTTATGTTTTTCTTGGGTTTCTCTAGGAAAAAACCAATTATTATGAAGATATTTTAGCATTACTATAATACTCATTCCCTCTCATTCTTTAAACGATATGATATCCTAAACACCAACTCCTGTACTCTAACATGCTCAAGGAACAACGTCTTCGTTGCATATAGCATGGCTTAAAATTAGTCTGGTTCATGTTTGCATACTTTCGGTTGAAAACTTATCTGATACCATTATGTAATAACTCAAGTTCACATCATAGCATATTGTCCAATTTTAGTCATAGGTATAGGCTTATACCTACATGATTTTATTCCTCAAGCGCTTCCCCAATAAAAGGCCTATTATAATGGATATGTTTAAACCTTACTATAAGGTTTTATATAACAATCTAAATCTATATAATACCATATTATTCATTTTGGGTTACAGGTATAGGCTTATACTTGCACAATTTCGTTCTTCCTAATCTTTTCTTAGAAAAACCTTTTATTATAGAGATATTATCTTACCATAAAGCTTATTTCCTATTCTTCTCTAAGCAATATTGTGACGTCCCATATCATACGTTCTTGTACTTATAACTAATATTATTATCATCATAGACAGAATCCTAACATTAGCCATAAATTATACTGGCTCTAATATCACATTATTCATTCATGATATTAGTCTAAATTAAGGAAGATACTTACTAAACATCCATAAGAATTTAAACCTGACGGAAGCATGTATTTTATATCATAACGGAAGCGATTCTATTACCATCAAAATATAACATGTCTGAAAAACAACATTATACAGTACATTATACAACATTACTTTCTTTTCATCATCCCAAGCACAATATATATGTTATAACAAAATTATGGCCACCTCCAACTTCTTTCATAATCCTATTCATCCTTCATCATTTCTTGAGACTCGTCTGAAGGAAAGTGAAAACAGCAAGCGAGTGAGCTAAATGCTCAGCAGTGTACATAACATATAAAGGCATGCATTTTATACAGAATATACAATAACATATATAAATAGGAGCGGATATATGAAATGCAATGCATTTACTTTTCTTTAATTTCTAGCTTTTATTAACTGTATTTATTTTTTCTTATCTTTAGGGACCAGGACTAGTAGGCCTCACCAGCTAACGGAGTGGATCAATCGAAGAAAGGATTGTGTTAACCCATACAATTTAAGGCAAATATCTTAGCAATAGGATAGATTGTGCTTAATTCCACAATCGGGATTGTGCTTAATTCTACAATCCAATTCTTGTCCTCCTTACAGCTCGAGGTGGGCGGTACTAGCTATAATCCCGGTAGACGTGGCCAAAACGGACGAGCGGTACAAAAGCAATTCTTCAATTTTTTACTATAATATCCTAAGGCATGTCAGAGAATATCATCCTCTGAAAAAGATCCATGGACCAATTTTCCTTCTTTTTTTTAAAACTTTGAAGGGATTTCGTATAACCGAACTTAGCAGAACTTTTTTTTGGTAAGTAATTAATTACATTAAAATTTAAATAAACTGTACAAACAGCTATATTTTTTACTAAGTGTTTTACCGACTTGGAAAAAAAAACATAGAAAGAGGGATTTTCCTAAAACATGACATAGGAGTCATAAATGAAAGTTTACACAATTAGAATCGGCTATTAAGACTCAAATCCACAATTGCCAGCAGAACTGAACAGGGGGACGCTACTTCAGCAATAGGCGAACCCTGCCACATCAGCATATCCACCTGTAGAGAGCAAAGGAGCACAGGCCACTCTGTCCTTCCTATTGGTGAAACGATGGGGCTCCGAAAATGGTCGCAAAGTGGTCACTCCAGCCAAGAAGATCCATTCCATCCAAGAAGAGCATCAAGCACTCTGGCCAGCAAGGAGCACAAGCCACTCAGTCCTTCCTTTTAGTGAAACAAATGGACTCCGGAAGAATTCGCAAAGTGGTCACTCCGGTTTTTAGAACACCGGAAAAAGTTGATCCGACTTTAGGAGCTCCGGATAAAAGGAAGCAGTCCGTCCTTAAGGGCTCCGGATAAGGGTGCTTAGGCTTAAGAGCTTCGTCCAAGAAGAGCTCCGGAAAAGAGTGATCCGACTTTCAGCCGCACGGGACAAATGCACTCTGGCTTAAGGAGAATTTTTTTTTGGTAAGCAGGGAGCACCGGAGTCGTCAGTCGCAAAAACACTCCAGCCAAGAAGTGAATATAATTTACTCCGTCAGTTGCAAAACTTAACTGAACGTCACTGGACGTAACTGAATTTTTTTAATATTTTCATAGAGTTCCTTCCAAACTTTCATGAATATAATTTAACATAGCAAACGATATCTAAATATAATATTTCATAGGCCTTGCACATGCAGAAAAATATATACGAAACATTATTCCATACTTAGTGTTTTTTAATCTACTTGGTGGCTAATTAATTTACCGGAGCTTAAATAATTTAATTTGATACTTATTGATGTTAATAAGTCAAGTCGGGGTAGGTCTTGAGCCAGTTTAATATTTTATTCATATTCCAAAAATTTTTCAGTTCACGTGAACCGGTTTGGTTAAGGCTTGGGGCCAGGTTTCCTAATTATTTTGAGCCCAAATTTTTTTATAAATATCCCAATATCCTTTTTAGGTCTATTGGTCATTGGTTCGGTTAATTTTTAGTCAAATTTGAGCCCGGTTCGACCCTTTTTAATAATTGGCCCAAATTAATGTTTAGGCTAAACCGGTTATGGGAAGGCTTTGAGGGACCGGTTCAGTGAGTTACATAGCCCATTATCATGAGCTGTTTATACACAACATGGATATGGGTCTTAGCTATTTTGTGCTCAAATGTGAGCCAGTTTGGTGCTCGGATGGTTGCCGGTTCAGTCTGCCAACCCAGACTGTTCCTTCGGTTTTTAGCAAAACCCTTGCTGTTCATGGGTCCGGTTCAGTATCCGGCCCAAATCTTCTTGGGCCGCCGGTTTATATGGTAATAGTCCACACCTAATACTAGGAAATAATTTTATTTTGGGCCGGTCCAAGTCAACATATTGGCCGGTTCAAGCCAAATTCCTAGAACAGCTTCTACATCAGCATCAGCTGATGTATACCGATTCTGTTCCAACTCTGTGGGTCCGAATCATATTTAACTTGGATCCTATTTTTACCGGACGATACTTGGATATCACCTCCAAGGTCTTTTCTAAGGTTTGGCACCAATTTGGACGATTTTGGATTTGGGTTGTATTTTATTTAAAATTATTTCTCCAACTGCTCACAGAAGCAGTTCAGCAAGACCCTGGCTGTTCATGGGTCCGGTTCAATATCCGGCCCAAATTTTCTTGGGACACTGGTTTATATAGTAATATTTCACACATAATACTAGCAAATCGAGTTGGTTTGGACTCAAGATCAACCCAATTTTGGGGCATGTTTGGCTACATTTCAGAAACTGAAATTTCAGTATCAGTAGAACCATTAAGCTGAGTCTGCAGATAAGTTTGGGTTCAATTTTGAACCCCTTCTTGGACGATTCAGGACTCATTTTTTTTTCCACTACTTCATTAAATAAGGATCATTTTACCAGTTTTGGTCATTGGCTAATTCGGCCATTTAGTGGTCGATATGAAGTAAATATCAGGAACTGCCACAGCAGAACCCGATTTTGGACACTATCATGTATCCAGGGCCGGTTCACCAATTTTTAAAATTTTCTTTTTTACTCCTCATGAATTTTTGATAATCAAGGAAGTATATGAAAGTATTGGATCAACAATACTAAAAAAAAGCAGCCAAAAATTGCTCAACAATCAAGGACAGTGTCGAAGTACACTTGCCAAATTTCAGCAATCCCTCTTCCCTTCTTGTTGTTCACGATTTCCTTCTTCTTTTTTCCTTACTTTCTCTCAAATTTTTCAGTCAACTTAGCCTCTCCTTTTCTCCCCACACATTCTTATAATTTTCAGAATTGAGGGGCTGAGTCATCAGCTCAGTTACCACCTCAAATTTCCCTTTCCTGAATCCCTGCCATGCGGCTAATGAATTGCTGAATCACCACTTGATTTGGCTGCTACTCACTCTTCCTTTTGTCACTTACCTATTGGAAAATTTTTAGCTGATGTGTGCTGCCTGTGTCACTCTTTAATTCCTTCCCTAATTTAGGTACTTATTATGCACCATGTGGCCGTGCATGCTGGTGAATTAGCAGCTCATGAAGCTGCTTACTTGGCCTTAGAAATTCGGTTGCATCAGCAGCCGTGTGATGGAGCAGCAGTCAGCAGAATGGCTGCCATACTTATCCTATACATATGTATATATATTATCTTAGGCTTATCTGGTTGTTAAGAGAATATAATATATTATCCTCATAATTCAAGGTCCAACTTTGCTGCTATTGTTTGTGGGTGCCGTGTGTACATTAAATAATTCAGCTGAACTTCTCCTTGCTACCTCTTGGTTTCCTTCCTCTTTTCCCCATTTTTTTCCTACTAATATGTAATGTATCCTTAATTTACTCTATTTTATACTTACTATAGTCCAACATGGAGTGAAAATTCCACCTAATTTTCCCATTGGCACTGTAGCTAAATCGAATTTGTCCAAGTCCCCCTCAGATGTTGAATTTTCCCATTTTGCCTATTATCTTGAAGGATTTAATTTAAGGTGTTCGGGTATGCATTTGTGGAAATTTAGGACATGGAAACTTAGTATAGACACTAAAGATCGTCTAGTATTAATTTCTTCCAAAACTGAATTTTCTATCATCTCCCGATTTACATCCCTGGCTTTCAGGTTTGAAGGGCAATTTAAAATGATTGGGTGTCGGCGTTTGGGAAACGAAGACATGGAAAGTTAGTCTACTTGTCAATGATCAACTGAGATTATTTACGTCAAAATCCGGATTGCCTAACACATCCCGAATTAAATCCATGGCTTTCAGGTTCAAAAATTAGATTAAAGGAATCAGGTGTGAGTATACAAAGAACTAAGACATAGGGGGCTAGTATATTTGTCAAAGACAATTTTGGGTTAATTTCATCATAATCTGAATTACATAAGTCATCCCAATTTACGTTCCTGGTTTACGGGATTACGGTCTTTACAATTCTCCCCCTCTTACAAAAATTTCGTCCTCAAATTTAAGAAGATTACACATATGGAGAAAACAAATGAGGGTACTCTTTGCGAATATCCTCTTAGTGTTCCCATGTAGCTTCCTCAGACGAATGATTTCTCCATAGAACTTTGAGGAGTGGAATGACTTTGTGGCGCAAAATTTGATCCTTTCTATCTAGAATTTGCACCGGCTCTTCAGTGTAAGATAAATCTTCATTGATCACCAAAGGTTCAAAATTTATGACATGCTCCTGGTCATGCACATACTTTCGCAACATTGATACATGAAATATGTTATGTACCTTTGCTAGACTCGGTGGTAAGGCCAATCGATAGGCCACTTCTCCAATCTTTTTTAAGACTTCAAAGGGACCTATGAATCTTGGTTTGAGCTTTCCTTTCATTCCGAATCTCGTTGATCCATTGGTTGGTGATACCTTCAGGAAAACATAGTCGCCAGTGTTGAATTGTAAATCTGATTTTCTCTGATCAGCATAGCTCTTTTGGCGGCTCTGGGCGGTCTTCAGATTATTGTGGACTAATTTAATTTTCTCAGATGTTTCCTTAATGATGTCTCGCCCTAGAAGTTGTCTATCTCCGGTTTCTTCCCAATGGATTGGAGATCGACATTTCCTCCCGTAAAGAGCTTTGAATGGTGCCATTCCCATATTGGCTTGATAGCTATTATTATAGGCAAATTCCACTAAGGCTAGATAGTTGTCCCAACTGCCACACATTTCTAGGATTGAAGCTCTTAACATATCTTCTAGGATTTGAATAGTCCGTTCTGATTGTCCATCGGTTTGTGGATGATAAGTCGTACTGAATTTCAGCTCTGTCCCGAGTTCTCGTTGTAGGCTTTCCCAAAATTTAGAAATAAACCGTGGATCTCGGTCCGACACAATAGATGCAGGTACTCCATGCAGTCTGATAACTTCGTTTATATAAATCTAAGTTAACCGATCTTGTGAGTACGTGGTCCGAATAGCCAGGAAATGTACCGATTTAGTGAGTCTATCGACGATCACCTAGACAGCGTCATGATGTTTAGATGACCTTGGTAGACCCATGACAAAGTCCATTATTATATCTTCCCACTTCCAGCTCGGAATTGACAATGATTGTAGGAACCCTGATGGATGCTTTCGTTCTGCCTTGAGCTGTCGACAAACTAGGCATTTCCTGACATAATTCACAATCTCCCACTTCATATTTTTCCACCAAAACATCTTTCTCATGTCTTGATACATTTTATTGATTCCTAGATGAATGGTGTACCATGATTGATGGGTTTCCTTCATAATTTCCCCCTTGATTTGTTGATTATTTGGCATGCAAAGTCGATCTTGAAATCTCAAGACTCCATCAGCACGGATATTAAAGTCAATTCGAGAGTCCTGATTTAGATCTCCGGCAAGCTCTGCTAGAAAGGGGTTCTTTGTTTGGCCATCTTTTATCCTTCGTAATATCTCCGACTGACCTGAAGATATGACAAGATCATTCGGTTTCCCTTGATATACCGCTAGATATCACATTGCTGCATGTTCTTTAGCATTTCCATCTTCTTTATCTGCAACCTCGCTAAAAGACATGTTTGGCAGCTTAAAGCATCTGCTACTACATTAGCCTTGCCTGGTTGATATTGGATCTCACAATCATAGTCTTTCAGGAAATCAATCCACCGCCTCTGTATCATATTTAGTTCCTTTTGTGAAAATAAGTACTTCAAACTTTTGTGGTCTGAACATACCAGGAACTTCTCACCATACAAATAATGCCTCCAGATCTTCAAAGCAAATACGACTGCCGCCAGTTCAAGATCGTGAGTAGGGTAGTTCCTCTCATGAACTTTTAGCTGTCGTGATCCATAGGCTATGACTTTCCCATGTTACGTTAGAACATAGCCTAGTGCAGTTTTAGAGGCATCACAACATACTACAAACCCGCCTATTCCTGCCGGAATGATGAGAATGGGAGCGGATGTTAGCCGCTTCTTTAGCTCTTGGAAGCTCTGCTCACATTCTTTTGTCCAGTTGAAGCTGACTTCTTTTCTAGTCAGTCGGGTAAGTGGCATAGCGATTCTAGAGAAATTTTCTACAAATCTGTGATAATATCCTGCCATGCCCAAGAAACTCCGCACTTCAATTACCGTGGTAGGTTGGCTTCAACCAGTAACTGCTTCGATTTTCTTTGGGTCGATAGAAATACCACTCTGGGTGACAACATGGCCTAAAATGTTACCTCCTTGAGCCAGAACTCACATTTCTTTAGCTTGGCATATAATTTCTTCTCTCATAAAATTGGGAGCACCATCCTCAGATGCATTTTATGCTCCTTAGAACTCTTAGAATAAATCAGAATGTTATCAATAAATACAACCACGAACTTATCCAAATATGGTCAAAATACCCGATTCATCAGGTTCATGAAGGCTGCTGGGGCATTAGTCAGTCCGAAAGGCATAACCAAGAATTCGTAGTGGCCATACCTTGTCCAGAAGGCAATCTTTGGTATATCCTCCTTTTTGATCATCAATTGATGATAACCGGAGCGAAGATCAATCTTAAAGAATACTTGAGTCCCTTGCAGCTGGTCAAACAGATCGTCAATCCGTGGGAACGGATATTTATTTTTTATGGTGATTTTATTCAGTTTACGATAATCGATACATAGTCGTAGGGTTCCATCCTTCTTCTTCACAAATAATACTGGTGCGTCCTAAGGAGACACACTTGATCTGATAAAACCCTTATCCAACAGCTCTTGTAATTGCTGTTTTAACTCTTTTAGCTCAGCAGGCGCCATTTTGTATGGTGCCTTTGAAATTGGGCCTGATCCTGGGATAAGCTCAATTTTGAATTCTATCTCTTGACATGGCGGTAAGCCGAGCAAGTCTTCAGGAAATACGTCTTCGAATTCACAAATCACTAGTGTATTCTTGATCGACATACTATGACCTTCAGTGGCACTGGCATAGATCAGATAAGCCTGACATCCATTCTGGATTAGATGTTGAGCATGTAAGGCAGAGATTAATACAGGCGTCTTCTTTCGCTTTATTCCTTGAATGTGAAATGACTCGCACCCCGGAATCTCAAAATTTACCAGTTTATGGAAGTAATCAATACTGGTGTGATAGGTTGTTAACCAGTCCATCCCCAGTATTACGTCAAAATCATACATATTTAGTAAAATTAAATTCACCGCCATGTTCTGCCCATTAATTTCCACCATGCATTTTGGATACACAATATCAGTGGTGACTGATGACCCTGTTGGTGTTGACACAATATCATTTGTCCGAGAAAGCTACATGACAACGCGAAGAGGATATTCGCAAAGAGTACCCTCATTTGTTTTCTCCATATGTGTAATCTTCTTAAATTTTGAGGACGAAATTTTTGTAAGAGGAGGAGAATTATAAGATCGCAATCCCGTAAACCAGGAAAGTAAATCGGGACGATTTACGTAATTCAGATTATGATGAAATTAATTCAAAATAGTCTTTGACAAATATACTAGCCCCCTTTATCTTAGTTTTCGTATACTCACGCCCGATTCCTTTAATTTAATTTTTGAACCTGAAAACTAGGGATTTAATTCGGGATATGTTAGGCAATCCGGATTTTGACGTAAATAATCTCAGTTTATCATTGACAAGTAGACTAACTTCCCATGTCTCCGTTTCCCAATCCCCAACACCCGATCATTTTAAATTGCCCTTCAAACCCAAAAGCCAGGGATGTAAATTGGGAGATGATAGAAAATTTGGTTTGGAAAGAAATTAATACTAGACAATCTTTAGTGTCTATACGAAGTTTCCATGTCCTAAATTTCCACAAACGTATACCCAAACACCTTAAATTAAATCCTTCAAGATAATAGGCAAAATAGGAAAATTCAACAACCGAGGGGGACTTGGACAAATTTGATTTGGCAGCTGTGCCAACGGGGAAATTAGGTGGATTTTTCACTCCATGTTGGACTATAGTAAGTATAAAATAGAGTAAATTAAGGATACATTATATATTAGTAGGAAAAAAATGGGAAAAAGAGGAAGTAAACTAAGAGGCAGCAAAGAGAAGTTCAGCTGAATTATTTAATGTACACACGGCACCCACAAACAATAGCAGCAAAGTTGGACCTTGAATTATGAGGATAATATACTATATTCTCCTAACAACTAGATAAGTCTAAGATAATATATATATACATATGCATACGATAAGTATGGCATCCATTCTGCTGTACTGCTGCTCCATCACACGGCTGCTGATGCAACCAAATTTCCAAGGCCATGTAAGCAGCTTCATGAGTTGCTAATTCACCAGCATGCACGGCCACATGGTGCATAATAAGTACGTAAATTAGGGAAGGTATTAAGAGTGACACAGGCAGCACACATCAGCTAAAAATTTGCCAATAGGTAAGTGACAAAAGGAAGAGTGAGTAGCTGCCAAATCAAGTGGTGATTCAGCAATTCATTAGCCACACGACAGGGATTCAGGAAAGGAAAATTTGAGGTGGTAACTGAGCTGATGACTCAGCCTCTCAATTCTGAAAATTATAAGAACGTGTGAGGAGAAAAGGAGAGGCTAAGTTGAGTGAAAAATTTGATAGAAAGTAAGGGAAAAAGAAGAAGAAAATCGTGAACAGCAAGAAGGGAAGAGGGATTGCTGAAATTTGGCAAGTGTATTTCGACCCTTTCCTTGATTGTTGAGCAATTTTTGGCTAATTGCTTTTGAGTATTGTTGATCCAATACTTTCATATGCTTCCCTAATTATCACAAATTCATGAGGAGTAAAAAAGAAAAATTTAAAAATGGGTGAACTGGCCCTGGATACTTGATAGTGTCCAAGATCGGGTTATACTGTGGCAGTTCCTGATATTTGCTTCATATCGACCACTAAATGGCCGAATTAGCAAACGACCAAAACTGGTCAAATGATCCTTATTTAATGAAGTAAAGTGGAAAAAAAATGAGTCCTAAATCGTCCAAGAAGGGGTTCAAAATCGGACCCAAACTCAGCTACAGAATTAGCTTACTGGTTCTGCTGATGCTGAAATTTCAGTTTCTGAAATGTTGCCAAACACGCCCCAAATTGGGTTGATCCGAAGTCCAACCCGACTCAATTTGCTAGTATTATGTATGTAATATTACCATATAAACCAGCGGCAACGAAAATTTGGGCTGGATGTTGAACCGAACCCATGAACAGCCAGGGTCTTACTGAACTACTTTTGTGAGCAGCTGGAGAAATCATTTTAAATAAAATATAACCCGAATCCAAAATGAGCCAAATCGGTGCCAAAAGTTATCTATGACCTTGGAGGTGATATCCAAGTATTGCCCCATAAAAATAGGATCCAAATTAAATATGATTTGGACCCACAGAGTTGGAACAGAATCGGTCTGTATGAGCTGGTGCTGATGTAGAAGCTGTTCTAGGAATTTGGCCTGAACTGGCTAATATGTTGACTTGAACCAGCCCCAAACCAAATTATTTGCTAGTATTTGGTGTGGACTATTACCATATAAACCGGCGGCCCAAGAAAATGTGGGCCGGATACTGAACTGGACCTATAAACAGCAAGGGTTTTGCTGAAAATTGAAGGAATAGTCTAGGTTGGCAGACTGAACCGACAACCATCCGAGCACCAAATCGGCTCAAATTTGAGCACAAAATAGCTAAGACCCATATCCATGTTGTGTATAAACGGCTCATGATAATGGGCTATGTAACGCACTGAATCGGTCTCTCAAAGCCTTCCCATAACCGGTTTAGCCTAAACATTAATTTGCGCCAATTATTAAAAAGGGTCAAACCGGGCCCAAATTTGACTAAATATTGACCGAACCAATGACCAATAGACCTAAAAAGGATATTGGGATATTTATAATAAAAATTCGGGCTCAAAATAATTAGGAAACCCGGCCCCAAGCCTTAACCGAACCGGTTCACGTGAACCAGAAAATTTCTGGAATATGAATAAAATATTAAACTAGCTCAAGACCTACCCCGACTTGACTTATTAACATCAATAAGTATCGAATTAAATTATTTAAACTCCGGTAAATTAATTGGCCACCAAGTAGATTAAAAGACACTAAGTATGGAATAAAGTTTCGTATGTATTTTTTTGCATGTGCAAGGCCTACGAAATATTATATTTGGATATCGTTTGCTATGTTGAATTATGTTCATGAAAGTTTGGAAGAGACTCTATGAAAATATAAAAAAAAATTCAGTTACGTTTAGTGACGTTCAGTTAAGTTCTGCTAAGTTCGGTTATACGAAATCCCTTCAAAGTTTTGAAAAAAAGAAGGAAAATTGGACCATGGATCTTTTTTAGAGGATGATATTCTCTGGCATGCATTAGGATATTATAGTAAAAATCAAAGAATTGGTTTTGTACGGTTCGTCCATTTTGGCCCCGTCTACAGGGATTATAGTTAGTACCGCCCACCGCGGGGTGTAAGAAGGAGGACAAGAATTGGATTGTGGAATTAAGCACAATCCCGATTGTGAAATAAAGCACATTCTATCCTATTGCTAGGATATTAGCCTTAGATTGTGTGGATTAATACAATCCTTTCTTCGATTGATCCACTCCGTTAGCTGGTGAGGTCTACTGGCTCTGGTCCCTAAAGATAAGAAAAAAATAAATACAGTCATTAAAAATTAGGAATTAAAGAAAAGTAAATTCATTGCATTTCATATATCCGCTCCTATTTATGTATGTTAATGTATATTCTGTATAAAATGCATGCCTTTGTATGTTATGTACGCCGTTGAGCATTTGGTTCACTCGTTTGCTGTTTTCACTTCCCTTCAGATGAGTCTCAAGAAATGATGAAGGACGAATAGGATTAGGAAAGAAGTTGGAGGTGGCCATAATTTTGTTATAACATAAATGTTGTGCTTGGGATGATGAAAAGAAAGTAATGTTGTATAATGTACTGTATAATGTTGTATTTCGGACATGTTGTATTTTGATGATAATGGAATCGCTTCCGTTATGATATAGAATATATGCTTCCGTCAGGTTTAAATTCTTATGGATGTTTAGTAAATATCTTTCTTAATTTAGACTAATATCATGAATGAATAATGTGATATTAGAGCCAGTATAATTTATGACTAATATTAGGATCTTGTCTATGATGATAATAATATTAGTTATAAGTACAAAAACGTATGACGTGGAACGTCACAAATGTGAGATCTCAAATACCAATTCCCACTGTTCGCCTTGCTTAAGGAACAATATCATTGTCACATGTGGCACAACTCACAACTTGCCTGGTTCACATCTGTACACTTTATTTTTCCTAAGCTTTTACAAAGAAAAGTCTATTATTATGGAGATATCTAATCCTTACGATAATGCTCATTCCATCTCTTTCCCCAATAATGTGGGATCCTGGAAAATCGCTCCCGCACATTGTCCCTCTTAAGGAAAGATATCCTCATTGAGTGTGGTATGACTTACGATTGGCTTGACTCACGTCCGCACACTTTTAATTGGGATTGACTCTAATTCCATTATATAATAATTCGAATCTACATGATAACATATTGTTTACTCTATGCTAGAGATATAGCTTGCACTAGCATAATTTTATTCTTCCCGGGCTTTTTAGGATAAGGTTGATTTTCATGGAGAAGTCATAATGTCTATTCCCTCTTCTTCTTTAGGCCATGTGAGATTCCATACACAAGCTACCACACCCCACTATGTTTAAGGAATGACATTCTCGTCACGTATGACATGGTTTAAGACTAGCCCTACTTACATCTACACACTTATGGCAGGGAACATCTTTGCTACTATTATATAATAATTTGAACATACTGTTTTGTTCATCTTGGACTTTTTTAGAAAAATGTCCGTTATTATGAAGATTTCTAAGCCTTATTTAAGACTCATTCCCTCTTCTTTTAAGCGATATGGGATCCTAAATACCAACTCTCATACTCCACCCTACTTAAGGAATGACGTCCTTGTCACATGTGATATGGCTCATGACTTGCATGGCTCACATCTATACACTTTTATTTAGGAACGTAACTAATATCATTACATACCAACTTGAGTCTAATACCACTATGTAACATAATGATGTATTATATGCTTTTGGCCGTAGATATAGACCTACACTCACATAGTTTTATTTTTCCTAAGCTTTCCTAGGAGAAAGATTTTTATTATGAAAATTCCTAAGCCTTGCTATTGGATTCATTCCCTATCCTTCCTCAGGCAGTATAGGATCACAAATACTAGCTCCCATAACCATATTGTAGACTATAGTGTTCTGGTATGTACATAATATTTTATTAGATTGAGGTCTAATTCTTAGTGGGATGTTTATACTTCTATGAACATGATACAACGAGATATCAAGGGACGTCTCAATGAGGGATACAAGTTGACATGTTATCGACAAATCCTTTACCCAATGTGGGTGCTGAAGGTATCGAGCATAGTAATTTCATACCCTATTTAGGTAATAGAGAAATTGAGCCTAGTAAGATTCTTATACCCAGGGCTAGACATGAGGAGTGAGATGGAGTATCCAAAAACCCATGGTAGGCATTAAGGATTGCCCATGCACAAGTCATAGTGAGACTTTTATACCCAAGGTAGGCTATGAGAAGCAAGGCGTGGTATTTTCCTATACCCAAGAAGGGTATCAAGGATTAGTCATGTACATGATATTTGAGAGACTAGTCATTGTTGCATGAAAACTTTTTTGGCATTTGTTACCTCATAGGATTACCTTGATGGTGGAGTTGGTTGCACATAGCTATTTATTCACAGTGGCATAATAAGATCTAGGGAGATTATTTTAACATCTCATATAATAGCGATTCTATTAATTTTGGTTTAGTGGAATCTATGTTTTTCATTGATATTTAATTTTTGTGAAATCTCCTTTGTCTTCTTGATAGTCAAGTTCAATGGAAATCCTCTGTAGTGACACTTGTAGTTCTTGAGTCATGGTGATGATGTGGCATGATGTCATGGATAGGTATGGTGGATTATTGATTTTGAATGTTACCTTGTCATGTTTACATTATTTTCTGAGATTTTTATTGTTCATCACATTGTTAATTATGTATCACTTGCTTATCTTTTGGGTTACCCTTACTTTCTATTGACTACAGACTACTATGGTGCTATAGAGCTAGCATCAACTGTGTATTTGCTGCGGAGCTTGATGATAAAGTTGACCTCAGTGTCTAGTTGTTCCTTTAATTTGAATTTTAAGAGATTGTACTTTACTAAATGGAAGTTAGAGTATTTTTTTTTAGGTTATCACCCTTTGGTTTTAGATGTATCGTACTTTATTTTTTTAGCACATGTTTCAAGGAGACAATAATTGATGATTTTTTATTATGATTTTATGATGGCTAGTATGTTTGAGGTTCTTTTTATGAGCAGTCTATGCTAGGCAGTGGGCATCATACATATGGTTGTCACAATCATGGTACAAGAAAGATAAGGTTTTGTAAAATACTTGAGAACTTAGGAATAAAAAATATTTGAGAAATATTATGATTTACTAAGTTTTTTTTTTTTAGTAAGTAAGTAATTTTATAAATGAAGAGAAAATTTATAAATTCAGTATTCTATTTTCAAGTGTTTTACCGATTTGAATTTAGAATATAGACGTTGGGACATACCCAAAGCATCATGATACAAGTCACAATACCAAACGAAAAAAAACCAACAGAGTAAACAATTTTACTATTGCAAGAGGCCATCAATCGAAACAAAAATCAAGGACTGGCCCCAAAACATGATACCGAAAAGAGTTCTAAGGAAAGAATTGGCAATGGTGGCAAAGCTACCCACATCATCACAGGCAAACATCCATCTAAACACCTCAAACAAAGCAACGTCCCCTTGGAAGAGCCACATCTCGGCTAATTTGCTACAAATCGTCCATGTTAGAAACTCGGTTTCTAATACATCATCAGCACGGCTGACTTTCACACTGTTGGGGTCACTCCCTCGTGGCACTTGTGTCCGTGGACTCACAAAGGAGGAAAAGGACGTGGACTTTTGGAGTGGTCCGAGAAGCCTGTCATCATTGGACGAGGACTCATCAGAGGCGTCATGTCCGAAAGGTTGCTGAGGACATGGACGAGGACTCTGATATTCTAGGCGTTGACTCTCTTTATTCCGTAGGCCTGTTGTAGCCGCGTTTTACAGGTGGGCAGTTGACCCACTCTGATTAAAGGTTGAGGTGGCTACAACTTTCTAGAGTGTTAGGCCTGCCGTTCTGGCACGCCGGGCGTGTGCCTGCCATGGCAAGCCTAGGGGGCATGGTCCTGCCACCCTACTGCCAGTAGGGTGGCTGCCAGGCACTAGGCCCTTTGTATATATATAGGCTTGTGCCCTTGCTGTGTGTGTGAGCATTGAGACAGTCACTTGGAGAGAGCTTTGAGAGAGCTGTAGGCAAACCTTGTTGTAAAGATAGAGTGAGAAATACTTTTAGAGAGAGATTGTGTAATATACACTTAGTGATTATTTTCTTTTATTTGTGCTTTGTGTAGCCAACATTCTTGTAAGCAATCATTCTTTATAGTATATTCTTTGGTGGTTTTTCTCTTAGTTAAAGATGTCTTTTCACGTTAAAAATCTCTTGTGTATTTCTCTCTCGTTCTTCTATCTCTACTTTGGCTGTCCGTCCGAGTGCTTTGCTCTGTAGCTGTCCGAGTATTTCGTCCGCTCGGTCACCGTGCCCTCCGTTTTGCGCCAACAAGTGGTATCAAAGATTTTGGTTCTTTGAACGGTGACCTTGTTGCTGGCTGCTATGGAGGTAGGAAGCAAAATGACTTGCTTAAACGGAACCAATTTTAACACCTGGTAGAGCAAGATGTCAGATTTGCTCTTTGTGAAGTCCATGCATAATCCAGTTTTTGCCACACAAAATCCGGCGGCAAAAACGGACGAGGACTAGGCATTGGAGCACAGACAGGTGTGCGGTTATATACAGCAGTTCGTGGACGACAACGTGTATAATCACGTTCGGGGCGAGACGAATGCCAAGTCTCTTTGGGAGAAGCTACAGAAGTTGTATGCCTCCAAAACCGGTAATAACCAAATTTTTCATTTGATGAAGCTCATGCAGATTCGGTACAAGGACAGTCGTCCGTGACAGATCACCTAAACGAATTCCAGGGCTGTGTTGATCACTTGAGTGGCATGGGGATCAAGTTTGAGGATAAGGTGCTCGGACTCTGGCTCCTGGAAACCCTCTCGGACTCATGGGAGGCCACGAGGATCACTATCGCCAACACAGCTCCTGAAGGCGTGGTGACTTTGGAGATAGCTAAAGGAGCGGTGCTAAAGGAGATGATGAGACGGCAGTCTCAGGGTACATCCATCTCTTAGCAATCCGAGGTCCTTGTCACTGAATCTAGGGGAAGGAGCCGAGGACGTGGCCCAAAGTTTGAAGACAAAGGGCGGAGTAATTCACGTTCTTGGTACCAGGACATGGAGTGCCATCATTATGGCAAGAAGGGCCACATCAAAAAGTTTTGTTATAAGTGGAAGCGTAAAAACACCGGAAAGGAGAGGGGCGAAAAGAGACAAGGCGAGGAAGAGTCCTCGGTCTCTATTGTCACAGGGGGTGACCTCCTTCTGGCTTGCGAGTCTGAGGACTCTGTAAGCGTGGCCTAGCAGGCCTCTAACTGGGTGGTGGATTCTGGAGCATCCATTCACGTCACCTCCAGGAGATAGTTGTTCCCCACTTACACTCCGAGTGCCCCAGGAGTGTTGAAGATGGGCAACATGGAGACGTCTGAGATCATTGGACGTGGCGACGTCTCCTTGATGATAAACAGTGGAGCCCGACTGATTTTGAGGGACGTCCGACATGTCCCCGATATTCATATGAATATCATTTTAGTAGGACGGATTGATGATGAAGGCTACTGCAGCGTCTTTTGTGACCGTAGTTTCAAGTTGACAAAGGGTTCCATGGTGGTTACCCGAGGAGGCCTTTATGCGCTGAAAGCCCAGGCCAAGGTGGCAGAGGCGAATGCCACAAGATGTGTGGAGTCCTAGGGCCTATGGCACAAAAGGCTCGGACACATGAGTGAGCGGGGCATGAGTCATTTGGCCAAGAAGGGTTTCATCCCGAAGATGGATGGAGACAGGCCGAAGACTTGCCCTCCCTGCACGACGGGGAAGCAACGGAGAGTCTCCTTTCAAGGAGACGCATCTTCCAGGAGGATTGAGGTCCTGGAGCTCGTCCACACGGATGTGTGTGGTCCCCTCCCGAAAAAGTCTTTTGGAGGAGGACAGTACTTTGTCTCCTTTATTGATGATTGCTCGAGGAAACTGTGGGAATTCCCATTGAAGACCAAGGATCAGGTTGTGGGAATTTTTGAGTAGTTTCATGTCCTTGTTGAGCGTGAGACCGAGAGGAGGTTGAAGGCCGTCCGGAGCGACAACGGTGGAGAGTACATTGGGACGTTTGATGCCTATTGTAGAGCTGACGGCATCAAACATCAAAGGACTCCATCAAAGACGCCACAGTTGAATGGCGTGACCGAGAGGATGAATCGCACCCTGATGGAAAGGGTCTGGTGCATGTTGTCCGACGCCAGACTTCCAGGATCTTTTTGGGCCGAGGCCTTGAAGGCGGCCGCCCACATGATCAATCGGTCGCCCAGTAAGCCTCTAGACAGGAAAGTTCCAGAGAAGATTTGGACCGGAAAGGAACCATCTTCGAACTTTTGGCTGCAAGGCCTTTGTTCATGTTCCGAGAGATGAGAGGAGCAAGTTAGAGCCAAAGACAAAGCAATGTGTCTTTCTGGGCTATGGCGATGATGAACTTGGGTATAGGTTCTATGATCCAAAGGAAAAGAAGTTGGTCCGGTCCCGAGATGTGGTCTTCATTGAGGAATAGACCATTGAGGACATTGGGAAGGAGAAGAAGTCTCAACCTAATACCTCCCGGATGGACAGAGTTGATGCTGATACTGTCCGTCCAGTACCTCTTGAGTCCGATGTCAGTGGATCAAGAGTGGCTGGCAACCATGGTGAGGCGGTTCTAGCACCTCAGGAAGATCAAGTTGAAGATCTGGCCCCTCAATAGGCCGAGGTGGCCCCTGTGAGACGGTCCTCCAAGGAAAGATGTCCATCCGTCCGCCTTCAAGCAAGTGAGTACGTCCTCCTCGCTGATACTGGAGAACCATAAGATTTTGAAGAGGCCATGTGTAGCGTTCAGAAGGATAAATGGTTGGAAGCCATAAAGGAGAAAATGACATCTCTTCATGAGAACCATACCTTTGAGCTGGCTAAGCTACCCAAGGGGAAGAAGGCCCTGAAGAATAAGTGGGTCTTCTAGTTAAAAATAACCAAGGACGCGAGCAAGCCAAGACACAAGGCACCACTTGTGGTAAAGGGCTTTGGTCAACACAAGGGTGTTGACTTTGATAAAATTTTTGCACCCGTTGTGAAGATGTCTTCTGTCCGCGTTGTGCTCGGACTGGTAGCGGCTTTGGATTTGGAGATTGAGCAACTGGATGTCCAGACAGCTTTTCTCCATGGAGATCTTGAGGAAGAGATCTACATGGAACAACCAGATGGTTTTGAAGTCAAGGGGAAGGAAGGACTGGTCTATCGTTTGAAGAAGAGCTTGTACGGGCTGAAGCAAGCTCCGAGACAGTGGTACCAAAAGTTTGAGTCTGTCATGGTCGGACAATGATACCATAAGACTACTTCCGACCACTGTGTTTTTGTCCAGAGATTTTCGAAAAATGACTTCATCATCCTCCTCCTTTATGTGGACGACATGCTGGTCGTCGGACAAAACATTGCTCGTATCAAGGAGATGAAAGAGCAACTGAGGTAGTCTTTCGCCATGAAAGACCTCGGACCGACGAAGCAGATTCTAGGGATCAAAATATTTCACGACCGAGGGGACAAGAAGCTCTTGCTATCCCAGGAAGGTTATGTTGAAAAGATACTTCAGCGATTCAACATGGAAAACTCCAAGCATGTTAGTATCCCTTTGGCCAACCATTTCAGGCTGAGCAAGTAGCAGTGTCCGTCCTCGGACACTGAAAAGGCGCATATGAGTAAGATTCCTTACTCCTCGACCGTAGCCAGTTTGATGTACGCGGCCGTGTGTACGTGGCCAGACATTGCTCATGCGGTTGGCCTTGTGAGCCGATTTCTCTCAAACCCAGGGATGGAGCATTGGTCCACGGTAAATTGGATTTTCAGATATCTCCGCGGGACCTCCAAGACAGGTTTGCGGTTTGGAGAAGAGAAGCCTTAGCTGATTGGGTACACGGACTCCGACATGGCCGGGGACGTTGATTCTCAGAAATCAACGTCCGAATACTTGGTGAAATTTGTGGGAGGGGCAGTCTCCTGGCAGTCCAAGTTACAGAAGTGCGTCACTCTCTCGACTACAGAAGCAGAGTTCATTGCCGTGACCGAGGCCTGTAAGGAAATGCTTTGAATGAAGAGGTTCGTCCAAGAGTTGGGTCTAAGGTAAGAGATGTACGAGGTCCTCTGTGATAGTCAAAGTGCCATTCATTTATGTAAGAACTCCTCATTTCATTCCGGGTCAAAGCACATTGGAGTGCGATATCATTGGGTGAGAGATGTTTTTGAAGATGGACAGCTATCTATTGAAAAGGTCCGCTCAGATGACAATGGCTCGGACATGTTGACAAAAGTTTTGCCAAAAGGAAAGTTGGAAGCTTGTTATGACATTGCCGGTCTAACTGACTTCACTCCCACTCTATTGTGAGGGGAAGTTTGTTGAGATCACTCCCTCGTGGCACTTGTGTCCGTGGACTCGCAAAGGAGGAAAAGGACGTGGACTTTTGGAGTGGTCCGAGAAGCCTGTAATCATTGGATGAGGACTCATCAGAGGCGTCATGTCCGAGAGGTTGCTGAGGATATGGATGAGGACTCTGATATTCTAGGCATTGACTCTCTTTCTTCCGTAGGCCTACTGTAGCCACGTTTTGTAGGTGGGCAATTGACCTACTCTGATTGGATGTTGAGGCGGCTACAACTTTCTAGGGTATCAAGCCTGCTATTCTGACACGTCGGGCGTGCGCCTGCTATGGCAGGCCTAGAGGGAAGGGCAGGCCTAGGGGGCATGGTCTTGCCACCCTACTGCCAGTAAGGTGGCTGCCGGACACTAGGCCCTTTGTATATATATAGGCATGTGCCCTTGCTGTGTGTGTGAGTATTGAGACAGTCACTTGGAGAGAGCTTTGAGAGAGCTGTGGGCAAGCCTTATTGTAAAGATAGAGTGAGAAACATTTTTAGAGAAAGATTGTGTAATATACACTTAGTGATTGTTTTCTTTTGTTTGTACTTTGTGTAGCCAACATTCTTGTAAGCAATCATTCTTTATAGTGTATTCTTTGGTGGTTTTTTCCTTAGTTAAAAAGGGTCTTTCCACGTTAAAATTCTCGTGTGTATTTCTCTCTCGTTCTTTTATCTCTACTTTAGCTGTCCGTCCGAGTGCTCTACTCTGTAACTGTCCGACTATTTTGTCCGCTCGGTCACCGTGCCTTCCGTTTTGCGCCAACACACACTCTCGCTGGAACACGGTCCAAACACCGGCTCGCCTAAAAGGCAACTCATGTGATTTTTTTTGACATATA
>JAODPA010095098.1:0-22643 GCA_025585075.1 Nepenthes mirabilis | reverse complement strand
TATAATTAGAAAATCAATCACCTTCTACCTCTATAAATGATAAAACTATCTATTATAATTGTAAAAATAAAGGAGGCTATTTTTGGATAATGTAGAAAATTTTTGGGCTTTTACTTTCCAACAAACTTGTTCACAAAATCATTGTTAACTCTCGTAAAGATAGAAAGAGAATGGTGATGGAAGAAAAACCGATTTCAAACTTTTTGAGATAAAAATGTTAAGCATGGTTTTAGGTGCTTTATGATGCTTAATTTTGCATTTGACTTGTGAAATACGTGATAATTCGGTGATCCATAAAAAAAATTTTATTATATATTTTACAGGGAAAACACCTGCAATTGTGAAAGCCTAGGAATTAATAAAATTACACATGGAACAAAGCCTTAGTAGCAAAGCAGTTGTAGAGACTAATTTCTAGTAAGGGTGATCAATTTGGGTAGAATGTACCAAGAACCTTTGGATTGAAAGATCCCTACATATGGACTCTCAAGATCCTTTGTTAGAGACATCTGTCTAATTGGCATATTCCGTAATCATATGTATTACTATCGATGTCGGGTTGTGGGTTGTTGGGTTAAAGTCCGTTCTGTCCGTTCCGTCCTCTAGTTGCTCGAGCCCGTCCGTTGTCTCCGCGTTCGCCTGGAGTTCGATACCCGCACGAGCCGAAAATCCAGAATGTACCCTGCTCGCCTGGCGCTCGATACCCTCTTGAGCCGAAAATTCAGAGTGTACCCCGCTCGCCTGACGCTCGATACCCGCTCGAGCGAACGCAGGGTTTCTCTGGAAACCCTCCGTTCGCCTGCCGCGTGCTTGAGTACTCGAGCGCCGGTGCAATGGGCAAATTTTTAAATGAAATTTTGGAGCCCTCTATAAATACTAAGCTTAAGTTTTTGAAATCCTAATGACTATTAACTGAATATTTTCATGCCTCCATTGAGAAGAAAGCCTCTAATGCTCCATTGTTCCTACTTCTCTTGAGAAGACTTAATATTATAAGATTGCTCTTCATGCTCATATAAGTTTTTTTACCAACTTTCTTTCACCATTGAAATATTGCCTTCTACCTTCGTTAGAGACGTTGGTTCGTGAAAAAGGAGACTCGATTGTGATTGACAATTCAAGTGGTTCGATAGAAGATTGACGTGAAGACCGAAAGATGTCCGGTTCCGTTGCCGCGGGCAAATCCAAGGAGTTCATTGGTAGGGATCACATGACGGGAGTAAGTCGGCTAGGTTAGTGCGTCATTTCCACCCGATCTGTAAGTTAATTTTCATAGTGCATTGCTTCCCTGGCCGTTGAAACTCGGAGTATTTTTCTCGATTACCGTGGGTATCGAGTTTTCACTTCGTCACCAAAAAATCATGTCTTTATCATTATTGCTCATCGTTGTTTGTATTATTCATACTTGTTATCTCGTTAGCATCTAGCCCTAAATATCCTTTACGTGTATCGGATATTTGTTATTATATATACTGCTTCTGCTACTTTTAACGGGGTCAAAACTTGATTGTTTACGTTAGCACAAAACGTGCTTTTTCATCCTTCAAAGTCTCATGGAGTTTTTGGAAGATCATGAATTTGCGGCCACAACTCATAAGGTTGGGTCGACGCCCGCCTCCCCCCAAACTTTACTTGCAAGTTTCCCCGCAAAAAGCTCTCCACGCCTACTCTTAGAAAGAGCACTATTTTTCTTTAGTTAGGTAGTTCCCCCGACCACCCTTTATGATTATGAGTAAGAGGAATCGAAGGCCGGGGAAAGTTTATTGGCAACAGGGGACCGTTTCTTACCCAGCCCTACCTACCCTATGTATTCGAGGGGGAGGCTGGAACCGAAAAAGACCTGGTTCCACACACATGGGACAGGCAGAAGGTATGGGACGACCAGTTCACCACGGAAAGCGAATTCGATCTGATAGTCGTCTTCTTTGTTCGATAAATGCGCAGTGGAAAAGGATGCTAGTCGGCTCGGCGAAGTTGTAGGCTCTAATAAATCAGATCCAGAGTGATTCCTCACCTATCCTGTCAGGGGCCCAGTATCAGATCTATAATGGGCGATTATCATAAAGCTTTCCTATGAATAGACTTTTGGCATCCTGGAGGCCCTCCTTTGGAAGAGTTCCTACGATGCCTCATGCTTCAAACAACCTCCCCTTGGAAGCAAAGATTTGTTCTATAATTGTTAATAATAACTAGGTTTGACTTATTTATTATGCTTAGAGATGGATGAAATTATCGAGAATATGCTGCCATACCAACTCAACTGAGAGAGTGAGGATGATGTATCTTGGTTGTTTCCTAATAGGAATTTCACGGTTCATTTGGCATGGCGTATTTTCCACCAGAAGGGTTTCATGTCCCTTGGGCTTCCTTTATTTCGTCCTCCAGTTTTATACCAACCTATGCCTTTGTACAAAGTCAAGAGACTTTGTACAATGCATACAATGAAAGGTTTCATTAATTGTAACACTTTGTAGCTTCCATCAGGATCTCAGTTATTTTTTAATGCCCGTTTTCTAAGAAATAATTACCCCGACTAAAACTATATGAGTTGTGATAGTCATCATGCTTGATTTTGGGGTTTGATGGGACACATATAATACAAAATAGTTGTAAGGCTCAATATAATGATACTAAATTTAAGTAAATAGATAAACTATTAAGATTAATCGTTAGTTCGAGTTAAAAATTAAGTATTAAAACAAAATGGTTTAGACTCAAGTAGTGCTTTATATATATCTGAGTCACGTATAAGTATATTTTAGATAAAATTATTGCTCCTCAGGTGTGTATGATGCAATCTCCTATGTAATTAGTCTAGAGTAGTAGCATTTGAGATACGGCTATTGTATGCTCTTGCGTAGGCTTAAAGAAGCATTTGCACCTAACTTATGCACGTGTACTGATCTACTCCAACCATACCTCAATAATTTTGTGACGACTCATACCCAATTTATAACCACTGCCCAAATCTAATTACGTGGAAAAACCATAAATCTCAAATAAATATTATAGCATGTCCATAAATGATAAATTATAGCTATCATAATGTAAATATTCTTATACATAAAAAATTTAGAAAAAATATAGCTCCAAAATCCTAACANTATGGGACGACCAGTTCACCACGGAAAGCGAATTCGATCTGATAGTCGTCTTCTTTGTTCGATAAATGCGCAGTGGAAAAGGATGCTAGTCGGCTCGGCGAAGTTGTAGGCTCTAATAAATCAGATCCAGAGTGATTCCTCACCTATCCTGTCAGGGGCCCAGTTGAACGCTCGAGTATAGATATTCTATGCTCATGTGAACGGCCGGGGCATAAAGCCCGTAGATCTAAAAGGATCCTTCCATAGGCCTGACCGGGTTTGTCCACGAACAAAACAAAAACAAAGTCGGTTTTTAGTAGTAGTTCATGAGACCTCGAATTCCCACGTTCCAGCGTGCATTATGCCAACAGGTCCCACCCCCAACTCTAGCTGAGAAGTGGAGTCACCCTTCTTTTTTTTTCAGAAAAAGAATCGAATAAAAAAAGAGATAGTCTATATCTTGTATCGATCATAGGATCACTCTATGAATAGGTCCATTCTCTGTGACCTCCCACTGTTCACGACATCCCTTGCTTCTCGCTGCGGAGACGGACGACCACGGTCCCGACCTTAAACCGTCGGATGTAAAATCCGACAGCCCATACGTTTTGAATGGATAATATAACGTGGCCAGTTCGATTTTAAATTTAATCATCCAAAACACGTAACCATCGGATTTTACATCCGACGGTTCAAATTAAGAGAAGGACGGTCCTTCTCTACGGGGGAGAAGGACGCCCCCTTAATCCCTGAGAATGTGCCAAAAACTATGCCGAGTAAAAGCATGATTAGAACCATAGACAAATGAAAATAAACGAGGAATATTGTCAATTTTAGAAGTAATTTTATAGTAACAACTAGAGAAATCCTGGTATTACTATCGGTCAAAATGTTGGCTGCCCAGCTCAATCCTTTCACAATCTTATTAGATACAAATTTGACATTCCAAGCTCGGACTTTAATTTCAACAATCACGGAAACATGAAACCTATATTGGCAAATAAAGTATTTCAACTCATTTAATTTGTAGAGACCTTCAAAACTTCTGATATTTTAACAGACGACACTAATCATTTTAAGTCAACAGAAGAGAAAGTCTTTTAGGCCCCTTATTTATAGGTGTAGTATGTTTGGCCATGTTGGCCTTCAACAAGGTTATTGTCCTCTCCCGGCCCAGTAGTTCCGCAACTACTACCGTGGTTGTTGCCAGCGGGGATCCCCCATTCCGAAAGGTTACTGGGCCGGCCGTTAGGTCCAAAGTTGTATGCCATTGCTATGGTGCCGATAGATTCACTACTTCAGCGCCGTTATCGGACATTGCAGGCTGAGCATCTATTTCTCGTATATCGCTCTAAGTCTTTCTTAAAATTCAAGGGCCCAATAATTTTTCAGTCATCATTTACAAACTCAGAAGCAAGCACAATTTCTGAAGTATCGATAAAGCCTGAATAGCATTGTTCGAGATCATTTTAGCTACTTCAGACAATGTCATTGCCATTAGAGCATCATGTTATCTTCATAATCCAAGATCTTACAATATCAATTGTTGGATTGGGATATAATTCACGGGTTAAAACTAAGGATTTTTAAAAGTTAAGGAACGAATCATTGCCCTTTATAAGCAATTATGGAGTCATTAATTAAATTAACTTAAAAAAAAACAGTACAAAAAATGTGAAAATTGCATGAGTCTACCCAAACAAACACAAAATGGTAAATAATAGATATTTATATAGTTTTTACTCCGCTATTTTTATCCAAAGTAATACTTTTTGTATCCAATGGGGCCAATATCCTCATCTCTATTGAGAAATAATTGATCGTTTTGCAAGTCAATCAGGGTAATTAATAAAAAAATTTAAAACGTGATTACACATAATATATGTCAACTATATTACTGAATAATTTTAAATGATTATTTAATCAATTATAGGATTATGAGTGTGACAAGTGAATCCTTTAAAGTCTTGTGAATATNTGGAGCCCACATGGCTCGTAATCTAACGGCTAATTAGACAGTTCAAGAAAATATATTTATGTAATCCAACGATCTAGTGAAATGTTAAAAAAAAAAAATTTATATTTGCATTAAAATTGGGCCGTAGGTTGATGGGTTCAATCCGACGGATATTATTAAATTTGACAAATAAAATCGAGTTCATCATTTCTTGAAACAACTTTCGGAATACCTAATTTGTTGCGGCGCCTGCGCCTCGCGTGCTCTCTTCTCCTCCTCCTGCGCTTCTCTTACTCTGCCGGTTGTGTCTCTTGTCCTCTCTCTCGCTTGACGGCACACAACACCGACGGAGAGGCAAGGATCCCCAGAAGGCAAGGATCCCGTGCTTAAAGAGGCTAAGAGCAAAAAGGGGAAGGAAAAGAACGCGATAATGAAGAGAGAGATGACAGACGTCGAGGATGAAGAGAGAGGACTAGATGAAAGAGAAGATGACAATAAACATGAGGATGGAGGAGATGTGAAAGAAAACGAGGATGGAGGTGAGGAGCCTGAGAGAGAGGAGGGAAAGCAGCAGAAGAAGAAATTAAACAGTGGAGCTGGGATTATGAGTATTGAGTCGTTTTATTCTCTGCCTATTTCAGAGCCGACTAAAAACGCAATTAAAGATATGGGTTTTGTCAACTTGACTCAGGTGATTATGACTCTCTTTCTGATTCTGTTGCGATTTCAGTTTTTTGATCCCAACTGATGGATTTTCTTCAATTTATGTTCAAATATCTGTGGCATTGTGCTCAAATAGGGAGTTTAAATATGAGGGTTAGTAGGATGTGGTCTAATATTTTTTTAAGTTGTCAGCCTATTGCAATTGCTGTGGGCTCAATTTGATTTTCTGAAACTTAAGTGAAATAAAGTTAAAAAAAAATATTCGAATTATTGGGTGCTTTGATCCTAAAAAACTGGAAGTCAAAGCCGGATATAACTGCTAGCCTTCCAATCTGATGATGCTGGTTTGATTTCTTCTATCTGCTATATAGTTATTGATACATTGTTGAAATGTAGATAAGCTATGATTCACGTGCGATTCTAAAGAGGCTACATAAAGCTTATAAAAGAGAGCAAGTAATAATTTGTTGAAATGGTTAATGACCAAATATTGTGGGTACAGTTACAATTGTTTTAACAGAAAGGCGTAGCATGCTTTAGGTACTTGCCTGGGTGCTCTGGTTAGGTGAACACAACCTCAACGCCTAGCCTTGGCTAAGACAAGGTGCCTTTACTTAGAGCAAGGCGCTAGATGCCCCCATTGACCAAGTTGAGGAACAAAAGTCTTACGATGACAGATTCGTGCTAGTATCTATTATTATCTACGGTCAATCAACGTTTTTATCTAGAAAGTAACAAAGAAATATAAAATCTGTGGGACTATTTTGTACTAGTTTGAAGCCGGCAGCCTTATTATGGGGATAAGAGTCTGCCATTACTCTTGCAGCCATCAACCTAGAAAGGTATGAAGGTATCAGAGCACTACCGAGATTCACTACTTCAGCGCCGTTATCGGACATTGCAGGCTGAGCATCTATTTCTCGTATATCGCTCTACACCGAGAAGAGGGATGTGTACCTCCAGCAACAACAAGAATGGAACCATAGGCTCCTATGCTGAGAGCATTTCCGACTTTTCTAGTGTCTTCAATATTTCTGATTGTTTTCTCTTCCTTGGTTCTCGCACTCTTTGTGATTCTCTTGCTCTTTTTTTTTGGACGCCTCTATTTGTACAATTTTTTAAATCTTTGATCTCTGTGCCTCTCTCTTTTTGTAGTTTTCTATCATCTGCTTTCCTTCCATGCTGTTTTTAGTTGATTCTTTGTGTGAAATAGTTAACTTTTCAAAAAACTAGCACCTCACTTCACTTGGTTGGGTACTGATAGTGCAGCTTTGTGCCTCTGTTGTTATGCATTCCTGGCTCCTTCAGGGATCCTAGAGGCTTTTATGCCACTGAAACTATCATCGATTTAATACAATTTGGGAACCCTTGTTTTTCCTAATACAAATTAAGGATCTTGACAGAGTTTGCTAGCTTGGTTGGGGATTCAAAGATCAGCTGGCTCTTAGGGGTAGGAAGCACTCTAGGTCAAGAGAAAATCCAGAAGAACATATCTTGCTTAGTCACTAAAGATGCCTTCGTTGCTTCAGTCTATCAAATATGATGTGGAAGAATTGCAGGGTGGTCAAACATACTTAGATTGAGGAGGTTGCATTTGCGGATAGGCACTGAATAGTTAGGATCAGAAGGCTTAAGTGATATGCCGCGGTTGAGTTTTGACATCTATTGATTATTATCTTTTGAAATCGCCAAAGGAATGCTAGAATAACTTGTATTATTGGAATTGTTCAAATCCCTTCACCTGTAGCCTGGTTATTTATACTGGTTTTGAGCATGAATGAGAGTTCACTGTTGAGAAAAACAAAGAAAAAATGATATAAAAATGACAATCTTTCTCCGCAAAGTAAATAGATCCTTTACATGGGAATGCCCCCTCTCTTGTCGTAAAAGGAAGCAACAGAGAGACTAACATTTTAAGTGTCACGTTGAAGAGCCAGCTTTTTGCTTTGTTGTTCCCTTCTTGTAAACTGTGTAATGGCATTTTGGAGTACTGGATATTCCAGCAATTGACTTCTCTGAATACATTATACCCGCAGATACAAGCTAGAGCTATACCACCACTTTTGGAAGGAAAAGATGTGCTTGGTGCTGCAAGGACTGGCTCCGGAAAAACCCTTGCATTTTTGATTCCTGCCGTGGAGTTGTTATATAATGTGCGATTCACACCACGAAATGGAATGGGTGTTGTTGTTATTTGCCCTACAAGAGAGCTAGCTATACAGGTTAAATCTATACCTCCTTTTACATTTATTGCTATAAAGAGTTAATTGTGAACTTGAGAGTCTTAAGATTTACATGGACATTGCTCAAGCTAGTGTCTGTATATTTCCTTTGCGGCCATACATAGAAGATCTAATGATTAGGTTGGAATCCAAGGCCAATCACTCTCCTGAAATATTGTCCTTTTCCTTCTAGATTTTGTAGAAAAAGCAATTATTAATTTCTAGAGAAAAAAAGACTCCTGTAGAATTCTTGCAAGTACTTAAATAATGTCCCCATTGGCTTTTGTAGATGCCTTAATGTTTTTCAACTGCTTTTTTTTTTTCAATTTTTTGTTCTCTAGTCTCTTTGTTTCCGTTTCTCTTGTTGAAGGGATAACTCTGTTTTTTTGTTCATTGGACTTGCCTGAAACTCAGATGCCATGTTGACTGCCAAGTATATAGGATGTGACATGAAATCATCAGTAGACAAGGATGTGCTTGTTTTAATGTTAGTGGACCGCATAGATGCAAATATTAGTATCAGGGTCTCTCAATACCAATATTTCCCTCTACTGCGACAATATTGTGTTATATTTCTATATTGTCCGATATTTAAAATATTGGCTGATATTACTGATATTTGACAGATCTATCGGTCAATACAACTGATATATAAGTTGATACTACCTCGTCAATTTGCCATTTTTTGAAAATTTTTTTCCGTTCAATATATCTGATATTAATACATATTATCCACTATGTTCGATACTGATACGACCGTGACTGATATCGATATTTTCATCCATGGTAGACTTGGATGCATGTTTGTGCCTCCTAATGTATAATCAAGTGTGCCTTTAATTTTTCTTCTTTTTGTGAGACATTTTTCCGCCTTGAGAAGCTTGCCTTTGAGCTGCTCTAAAATGGAGCATCTTGGAGACTCTGACATATCAATCTGAAAAGACTGTTACCCTTAATTGATGCTGTTTTTTTGGTTAATCTGAAGAAAAGGTTCACACGCACGAATAGTTTGAGACGTGGTTCCTTGCAAAATCACAACCTCTTTTATCGGGTAAGAGAATCCTTAAAACTACAACCAGAAAAGGGGAAAGAAAATGAATAACCCATCTTATCTTAGTCAATAGCCTTGATAGTTGACTGTTAGTAAAACTTTGAAATCCCTTCTTTTTGATACAAAGAAAACCCGTCCTCTAATAGGTGTGGCAAATGTTGGGTGTATTTCTATAAAAGGAATAGTGTTCTTTAGACACGATGTTGAGCCTTGGCGCAATAGTAAGGCTACTCAATTATGAGATTATGATTTGAAAATTACAGGTTTAAATAATTTAACCAATCTCTTTGCATTGCCAAGGATAAGACTGTGTATATCTGATCCTTTATAAATCTCGCAATGTGGGAGTGTTGTATACTGGCTGCCCTTTGTTTTGTGCTCTTATACATACCTACATAATACATACTCGAACTTGAATTTAAGTTATTTTTTATTTAACTATGTATAATGTTTTCTAAATTTGGAATGTTGGATAATATTATCATATTAACTGAGCATTTCTTTTATAAGCAATAATCAAGCATTTCAGTATTGCTTGTTTTGTAGTTTTTGCAATAAGGTTTTGGTTGAATCATTGGATTTATATTTTAGTTGATTCACTTGGATTAATCGATTTTAGGGATTCATTCTTGTAAGTTGATGTCAATCATTATGTTCTTAATGTCCGCCTCTGCTTCCTTATATTTCTTTTCATTCAGAAAATAATTGTCTATTAAGAAAACAGAGAGCACTTGGATTTTGGCTTCTTTATCTTGCAGGATGTGCTGGTGTTTTACTGGTTTGGAGGCATGCCTTTAACTGGTCTTGACATCCCATTCTCCATGCATTCCTGTTCTGGATCTTCTGATATCTGGTGTTTGAAAGTAGATTACATTGGGAAACAAAAGATTAGGTGTTTGCTTTGTGTTGCCCATGTCACTGTTGCATAAATTGGATCCATTACAGACACCTGAGACCTTGAACTAATTATTTCTCTGTTAACAATTGATTTGACCCAATTGTAACCAGGTATCTTTGTGCATCTTTCTTGGTTCAGACATTTGTAGATGCCCCTAGTGGGAATCATCCATTTGACCTTTCTTTAAGGTAGCTTATCTCCTCTTTCGAGATAATATAAATGAATGTCTTTCATTCTTTTCTGTGGACTCATCATAATTTTGCTCAATCAGTTCCTTTGCCTAGACTATGTTGACTTGTGGTATAACATTTTCTTTTAAGTTTTGGCTTGATGTTCTCAACATTAGGCACTGAAGGGGTCTCCCTATATATCTTTCTTGCTAATGTTGCCTATCATATTACATACACGTGGTTTTTTACCCCCTTTCTGAATCCTATATGCCTTTCCATAGTAATTTATTGAAGGCAAAATCTGCTGTAATGCAATATTTGTCTGAATTGATTGGCTCATAAGTAAGTTTTTTTGAACTAGTCTTGGTGATCATTTTTCCATTAAAGCTGTACAAATATCTTCTATGTGATTGACAAAGTCTTAGTTACTGTTTTGTCATTAAAGCCCAAGTCTCCAAATTTTTTTTTTGGCTGAATACATACTTTCTCCAAGACATTGAGAACATTCCCTACTATTTTGCAGCTACTTTTTCCAAAATAAGATTCTGAATTGCTAGTCAATGTCCTTATAGGTGCTACGTAGGCTAGTCTAGGGCATTATTGGATACCATGAATGTAAATATCGGCTAATATAATACGTATCGGCTGATATGTATTGGTATCGGGGGCCCTTAATGCTGATAATTTTTGATATTGTGATAATATCGCGATATGCTTCTGTATCGGTTGACACATTCGATATATTGGCTGATACGGCCCTATCAGCTTACAATTTTTAGAAAAATTTTCATCTGGTATATTCAATACCAATACATATTGTTTGATATCTTCAATGGTGATACGACTGCGACCGATGCCAATATTTTCATCCATGTTGGATACATATGTTGGCAAATAATTTCTCGGTTGCTGCTGCCCTTAGCATAGGTTCTTTGGGAAAAAAGAAAGAGGGATGAAATCTGCACTTTGATTGTTTTCTCAATTCTTTGGGAAGCTTTTACAGCAAAGGTACATGTATTGTCCTTAGAGATATCGTTTTACTATAACTAACCTGACCTAATCCAAAAAGATTACTTTGAGTTGAATGTTATTTCACTTGATTGATTTGATTGTTTTTCAACTGAATCTAATTGTAATTAAATCCTCCATTAGTGTTCAAGTGAATGGTGTTTAAACTGTTTTCTGGTCATGTCTTTTTGTTAGTATAATGAAGCTGGGAAACGAGCTTCAACCTTCCCTTTTCACATTCAAAACCTACCTTTCAACCTTATGATCATCAAACCAATGATATTTGGAGATAATAAGTGAAATGACCCCCAATGACTGTATTTGGTTGTGGTAGTGGAATATGATGAGAATGAATTATATATATTAGTAGGATATAAGGTAGGAATAATATCACATTGGCTGGTTTGTGTTGGGAATAACTATTCTATGCAAAACTAATTATCACCCACCACCAGCACGGTGGCTGGCATGGAGGCCAATGAGGGTGTTGGCAGTGCTATTGGGGTGGCTTGTGGCGTCTGACGATCATCGCTGGTGGTCAAGTGGGAATATTTATTCCTTGAAATTTGGTAATAAAAAATCCCACCTCCCTCCGATATTTTTTTTCATGTTTCTAGTAATAACAATTTTTAAGGAAAAATCATTTCGACCCAAAATTATAGGCATGCATAGTAATTACAATTCCAAGAGGAACTTTCGTAGAATGGATTGGATTCCATCAAACCAAGCTACGGAAAAGTCTATGCAATTGAGGTATAGGAATGCGTATATTTGAGCCTTCCTTGAGCCCAGCACACAATGCGTCATGGATTGGGCATCCCTTTAGTCTTTGCCAAGGTGGCAGCAAGCTCATGGTAGGAGACTAAAAGCTTAGATGCTGATACCGGACATTGGCATGACAAGACGTTGTCACGTTGATACTTTGGACATAGACATTTTTTCTAGAAACAATGACACAACACGCAGGATACGTTAATTAAAATTATAGTTTATTATTTTTTTAATTAATGAACAATACTATTTTATACTAAATGAACAATAAATATGGNAACAATTTTTTATATGTTAATCAATATCTTTATTTGATTTTATCACTTTGCAATCTGTAGCTGAAAAAATATACATAATACAAGCAAAAATTCTGAACAAAAAACGTGTCTAAACATTTCCCAAGCGTGTCAAAATGTGTCCAGATCTGCCGAAGCATGTTGGAGTTTTTTAAAAAATTAAAGAAAATTTAACACGTTGGAGCAATGTACAAAACAATATAAGTTTAGTAAATTAAACTCAGTCATTGATAGACAAACCTGGAGCAGGGAGTAGAGAGAAACCACCATTAATAAGGTAACTTGCTTGTGGCCTGGCTGCTTGAATGCGGGCCCTGAATGGGATGCACTGAAAATGGAGTGGGGCGCAGAAGAGGTGGGGAATGCCAAGTTAAATTAAATAGATTAGTCTTTAGTTGTTTGCAAGTTGAGGGACCATATGCATCCATGCAAACTAGCCTATAATGAACATGAACAAGCTTTAAACTAGTATCCATTAAATATAATCAACTCCATAAAATAAGTTCATAAACAAGCTAAACATAAGCAAACATAGAATATTGTTCAAGCATTATGCAACTAATGTAGAAAACAAGGTTAAATGAGCTTTCACTAAGCTTGTTTGGGAACGGTTTGTCAAGGTTATTGGTTCACTTGCGTCCCTTCCTGGGAGATTTAAGCTCTTAATTTTAACTTGTTCTGTACTGTAAAAGCCTACACCCTACTGCAATCTTGGTATCAATTAGATGCAATATATATTCTTTGTTTGCCTTAATCCCCTTTCTCCTGTTGGTATAGTAAAAAGGTGTGGTTATTTTGTTAGTAAAATTATATTGTTAGGTACTTGTCAAATATAATGGTTAGTGATTGCGAGTGTGGGTATTAAGTTTCTCAGTGGTACTGGCCTGGGTGAGTCTAACCTTCATCTAAAGGAGTATCATTTGTGACAATGCCGCTTGACTAATATTTGTGGTTTCTGCAGACGCATGCTGTTGCCAAGGGCCTCCTCAAGTATCACTCACAGACCCTTGGGTTGGCCATTGGTGGCACAGCTCGAAGGGGTGAAGCAGAACGTCTTGCAAATGGGGTAAATCTGTTAGTGGCAACTCCTGGACGACTTCTTGACCATCTCAAGGATACAAAGAGATTTGTGTATAAGAATTTGAAGGTAACTTGCATACATGCACATAAGCATGCTGCATGATGTCCTTTGGATTGGTTGCTGTAGGAAGAGAAGGTTCTTAATTATGTTGCAACTTTCGAATGCAAACATATAAAATGAAGTAATTAAATTGAACCCTTCCCTTCCTACCACGACAAACCCCAAGGATTTAACTATGCTTTGGCTTTTTTATTGAAAAAAAATCAGATGGTAAACTGTGATCATACTTGATACATATTGTGAATTCAGATTCGACCCGAAGAAATTCTGTATTGGGCTCTTGAATCTCCTAATCCAGATCTTGCATTCCACAGGCCAAAACAAAAATCTCAAAGTCTTGGTAATATTTTTTCGGTTTACCCTCCCAATGTTCAAGTTAGCGTCCTATTAGATAAACTAAAAAGTAAGATATTGAGAAAAGAAAGTAGGCTTTTCTCCATGCCCTGTGATCTTTAGGGAAAAGGTTCTCTAGAGGATAAGCTTTAACCTTTTTTTTGTATACTTGAGTATTTTGTGACTTTTCTCTGAATGAGTGTTTCTGGGACTGTTTCCATAAGAGAGATTGTTTAGGGAAGTGGAAGATACCCTTTTCTGTAATAAGGGGCTTGTATTTATAGAGACATTGGGCCAACGCTGAGTGGGGTTTAGTGACCTCCCTTACCTCAATAACTGCATAGAGCGTTTCATAGGTATCATCCTGAGTAATTAATTGATTTGACTAGGTATTGATTCAGTCCCCAAAACTGCTCCTAGTGAGCACGTCAAGTATCTTCCCTCTAGGCAGCTATGGGAGTCTTGATAACGATTTTGCTAAATGAGGTTTTAATGTTGTGTGGCATCCATTGATGCAAATATCGGCTGATATATATCAGTAGCAGTGGGCCCTAATACCTTTTTTTAGATACTATAACAATATTACAATATATTGACCAACAATAATATGTCAACCGATACAATCTTGTCAGTTATGATTTTCAAAAAACGTTATTTTGATATATTCGATATCGATACATATTATTCGATATGTCCTATATCGATATAGTCGCGACCGATATCAATACCAATATTTTCAACTATGGTCACATCTCCTTAATTTCAGGTTCTAAACAGTCGCCTAGAAGTTCATGAGCTTAGTGGGATGGTTCTGTAGGGTTTGCAGTGGGGATAACCCACTAAACGATGTGTTTTGGCCATTGCTGGCGTAGATTGCTATCTGGCATGGGTATTTTTGACTTTGGTTATTTTTATGCCCAATTGGCATTTTTGCCCTGACTAACAACTCAGTGCTCTAACAGAGCGGACCTTTAAGTAGGGCGGCCTACTGAATGTTAGTCTCTAGCACTCAGACTGTGCTCTGTCTGTCTAGTTGTTAGACCACTTCTCTGACAATTTGTTATATGACAATCCAGATTGATATGACAATCTGGACTGGCCTGACTGCCAATCTTCTTACAATCCAAAATAGTCCGAGAGTCTACCTTTTGGAAACCTGGCCCATTCTGTCGTGTTTTTTATCATTCTAGTCTAGATCCTGCTGTTTGTTGCCGGACCTGTCACTATTGCTATTTTATGATATTTCCTGCAAAGTTTCACAAAAAATCACGGTTGTATAAAGACTGTCATTGTGATAAAGTTACCACTATAACCTGTCTAACTCATCCGATGGTTTGAAAGTCTTGCAATTTTACACATTTGATTAGTAATATTGTATTGGGAAACTGTTACCCAAGGTATATATCTGTGGCATACACTTGTTTATTTGGTATAAACTCTTTATCTTTTCATGTTGGCATATCTGATTCTTTTGAATGTTTGCAGTGTCTCATAATTGATGAAGCGGATAGGCTATTGGAAGAAAATTTTGAGGACGACATGAAGCAGATTATAAAGATTCTACCAAAGGTAAATGCTAACTAGATCATAGTATCTCTCCAAAAAAATGGAGTTAAAATCGACAGTGAAGATGTCTGATGATCTGGCATTAAAAAATTACTACTATGTTACAATTCTGATGGTTACTTTGAAGTTATTGTTCTGATCTAATAAGTTGATAGAAATGCCGTGTGTTCTGTGGGAAAATACCTGCATTCAGAAAGCGTTAGTGCTCTAATTTTCTTATGCTAGTGTGGAAAGCCAGGTGCTATTGATGTATGATTGAGCCATGTTAATTGTTGCTTGTGGCAGGAAGGTGTCGATGGTGAGGTAAAAGATTTTCAGAATTGGTAGTAATTATTTTTATCTCACTGTAGTTTTTTGTCAAGTGTTTTCCTCTTGTGATTGGTTCAGGAATCAGTCTCCTTAGTCTATTTTTTGGTAGGTAATTAAAGATTAAATAAAAGAGGAGAATATACAGGTGCAAGGCTCCACACCTTGGTTTAAGGCATATCTCAAGACTGAGGGAGCCAAACAAGCTAGGGTATAGTCCAAGCTCAAGAACTTCAGGGAAAAATGAAAAGATTACCAAAAAATAATAGCTAGGTATCTGAGGAAGCATGGCCTTAGCATTCTCACTTAGTCATAGGGATCAAGAGACATGTGTAGTATGACATATTGTTGATTGTACTTTCCTCTCCTCTTTGTGTTTTCGATTGAGGTGACAGATTTACAGCATACCAAGTTGCTTTCTGGTTGCTATGATGTGACACTGAATGTAGAAATTGTAACCTGAGTGTATTGTTTTTCAACTTGTAGGATCGACAAACAGCTCTCTTTTCAGCTACTCAAACCAAGAAGGTATGTTCAGTTTATAAATTTCTCTGTGCCCTCCTTTCCCTTGAAAGTTCCATCCTTGATTGTGTTCTCAATTTCAATCTTTGCATCTTCTGTGAAGCCTTTGTTTTCTGGGGTCTGGCAAGGGAACATAACACTTGCTTATACTTCAACTTAGAATTCCTTCACCTCATTTCTCTGTGTGTGTTTATTTTGGAAGGGGGGGGGTATTCCCTCATATATTCTCTGAACATCATGGGACTTAACTTGAAATAACAACTGATTATTTGACTTAATTTTTTCCTAAAGGAAACAAAGTGTATTTTTGTCCTGTGTCCATGTAAATAATGGTGCATCTGCAGGTTGAGGATCTTGCACGCTTGTCGTTTCAGTCTACTCCTCTATATATTGATGTGGATGAAGGGAGGAGAAAGGTAATGCACATGGATAACGTTAATTCATGCGTTGTTATATCCTTTTCATCAGTGTCCATGATTCTTAGGGTTAACATTATTGACGATGCTGTGTCTTGCAGGTTACTAATGAAGGACTGCAGCAAGGCTTTGTTGTTGTTCCAAGTGCAAAAAGATTTATCCTTCTTTACTCTTTCCTGAAGAGAAATCTGTCAAAAAAGATCATGGTCTTCTTCTCTTCCTGCAACTCTGTTAAATTCCATTCGGAACTTCTGAAATACATTCATATTGACTGCGTTGATATCCATGGGAAGCAAAAGCAAAAGAAGAGAACCGATACATTTTTTGACTTCTGCTATGCAGAAAAGGGTATCCTTTTATGTACTGATGTTGCCGCTCGTGGACTTGATATTCGTGCTGTTGTAAGTATCTTTCCTCTATTTCTATTCTCTGGTTTATTGGGCTTAACAACTACTACTGTCCTACTCATAAGCCATGGATGTATCAAATAGGTCTTCTCCTCCGCCATCCTTTTTCTTTTTTCTACCAATAAGGTTCTCCCAGAAGAGTGAATGCAATAAACTCCAATCCTCCCGGCTTATTTAAGGAGTCTTTCAATAGCTCGTGTTGTACATGCCGCAGATAAATAGAAACTCTCCCCTTGCAGATGTGATTTCTTCCTTCATGTTGTAGTAATGTGCTTTCACCTGTTTTCTTTTTCATCACAGAAACATGCTTGAAACCTAACTGTAGCATTAGCTTAAAAAAATCAGACCAATCACTGCCAGCAGTAGCATCATAAGAGAAGCACCACTGGCAAACTCTCAGAAATAAATTGAAAATAAACAGTGAATCAGATTGAACGAAGTCTTCCCTGCCATCTCTTTCCTTCCCCATGTTCTTCTTTCACTCCATCACATCTGCTACCACTAAATCAGTGAATTATCTAAAATAATACAAGAAAAGAGAAAAAGATATTTATATTGAACTTATGATCAAAACCAACAAATACAATTGGCCAGGTTCCATAATCCGTAAATGCAAGTAAAATAATGATTGAAACAGATATAAGTATACATGTTTTCAACTCAATGAAATGTGATTATGTTTGCGTGAAGGAGCAAAACTCCATGGCATTGAAAAGCCCAAACCCTAATTTAAAACGCTTATTGCAAAAAAAGCAACAAAAATCAAGAAAATATCCCGTGAAATTTGGAAGAAAAAAGAATGTAATGAGGGAGAGGAGTTTGACTGCAACAATCAAGCAGACAGACTCAACTTATTTAGAAAAACCAAGAAAATAGGAAATTGAATTAGGGAGCAGAAAAATCATTTTTTTTTTTGGGGTAAGATGGGTGAGAATTTGACAATCAAACTCCAAGAGACAACTATATGAGCCATATTTGGAGTTAGCCATCCAATACAACACACCATAGGCATTTCTGTTGGATCTTGTGCCAATTTTCATTGTCATCATTCGTCATGTCTCTGTACTATCTCATAGATCAAAGAAACCTTAGAGCTAACTGATCCAACATTCCTTGTATTGAACTACTTGACGTAACTCCTCAATGCTTTTAGATTTGCATGCATAAAAGGAAATTTGATGGAATCAAGATGGGAACATAGATCTTTGAAAAGAGGGGAAAAGCTAAAACTCATCACATTATGACTTGAATTTGTGAAGAGGGTGGCCAGAGAAGCTTACATCTAAGTTTTTTCCCTTTTGGTTTGTGCAATTTTTGGCGTCCATGTTCAAATGATCTTTGTTGAAATAGGTTCAACCTAGAGATAAAAATATTGGTATGGGTCGTAGCCAGTACTGGATGTTGCAAATGCAAAACATTTTGTTTTTCGTGGCATCAAAAGTGATTTAAATAATAAAATTGGATCATATTCAGTCAACTCTTTATTTAAGGAGTTTTAGTCAATTTTATCAAAATTACACTTATTATCCATCTTGGTTATTGAAAAAATATCCCCACAACTTTTGATCTATGCATATTTTATATATCTATAAAGCATGTGGGGTTATGCTTCTTGAAAATTTTAGGATTTTAGATATAGGTTAATCATCTGGATTTGAACTTTCAATGGGGAAAAAATTGCCCTATACAGTCACATATTGGGATATTTTCCCAATCTTGGGAAATATCGGTACTGAGGCCACTGGATCTTGATACATGTCAGTTGATTTTGCCATCCATAGCTCAACCCTTGAAGTGATCTGTGTTGAGATTGGTCTATAGCAGGATTGGTAGTTGATGTAGTGCGTGGACATTTTGTGTGTTTTTTTTTCCCCTTTTGTGGGGCTGGTGGTGACTGGTAATNGCATATTTTATATTTCTATAAAGCATGTGGGGTTATGCTTGTTGAAAATTTTAGGATTTTAGATATAGGTTAATCATCTGGATTTGAACTTTCAATGGGGAAAAAATTGCCCTATACAGTCACATATTGGGATATTTTCCCAATCTTGGGAAATATCGGTATTGAGGCCACCGGATCTTGATACATGTCAGTTGATTTTGCCATCCATAGCTCAACCCTTGAAGTGATCTGTGTTGAGATTGGTCTATAGCAGGATTGGTAGTTGATGTTGTGCGTGGACATTTTGTGTGTTTTTTTTCCCCTTTTGTGGGGCTGGTGGTGACTGGTAATGGGTATAAGGGGACAGGATGAGGAAATATACGAGATAAAGGACAGATATTTGTTGGCAAAAAGCTGTGTCATTATTCATTGTGGATGGAACCAACAGTAGAAGCTCTTGTTGATGACATTTGTCATTTGGATGGAAGTTGTGTTTGGGATGGTTTGGAGATGAAAAGATGATGACGTGTGCAAGTCGTCGCAGATCTGAAATAAGTAAATTTGTCATCACTAAAGAGAGAGCAAATATATTGGTTTTGTGGTCGGTATGGCATGCATATCTTGTTAGAGAATTTCTTGACGAGCTACAATGACTTAGAGTGCTTTTTTAAAGTACGTTTGATAGATGGCTGAGGAGTAGGTGATTAGGATAGGTAAGTGAATTTATTTATCACTGTAATATCACATGTTTTTGTAGTTTTATTGTGACCAAATGTCAAACCTTTTGAATTGTTAGGATGTGACATATGCGAATGATCTTTATGATTAATTTTCTGAACTTTATGGTCAACTTTTGTAGGATTGGATTGTGCAGTATGATCCTCCAGATGATCCCAAGGTGCTATAATGTGTTTTTAATTTTCTTATAGTCTACATTTTTAACGACCCATGTTAGTTATATATTGCATCCTGTTTGTTCATGTAGGAATATATTCATAGAGTTGGACGAACAGCACGAGGTGAAGGTGGTAGAGGGAATGCCCTTCTTTTCCTTACTCCAGATGAGCTTCTTTTCCTCCGCTACTTGAAGGTATTGTACAATTTAACCATAAAATGAAGAAATTAATGGGATAGCAAAGGATGTTGGTTTTGATGAAGCCATTAATGATAAAGTAATAGATTCAGGATTCATAAGCAATTTCGGCTTGAGTGAGCATCAAAATCAATGAGAGCAAGAAATCCTTGAATATTATGACTATTTTTATGTTGGCCTAAGAGGGATCCTGCTTTTGTACATACATATACATACATACACACACACACACACACACACACACAATATGCACATTCATATTTTCTGGTGGTTGTTTGCTAGCTTGTGAAGGTGGTAGAGGGAATGCCCTTCTTTTCCTGACTCCAGATGAGCTTCTTTTCCTCCGCTACTTGAAGGTATTGTACAATTTAACCATAAAATGAAGAAATTAATGGGATAGCAAAGGATGTTGGTTTTGATGAAGCCATTAATGATAAAGTAATAGATTCCGGATTCATAAGCAATTTCGGCTTGAGTGAGCATCAAAATCAATGAGAGCAAGAAATCCTTGAATATTATGACTATTTTTATGTTGGCCTAAGAGGGATCCTGCTTTTGTACATACACACACACACACACACAATATACACATTCATATTTTCTGGTGGTTGTTTGCTAGCTTGTGCAGCAGAGAATGGGTGGGGATCAAAAGAATAATATATATATATATTTCCCTAAACAAGATCATTTCTTCTGCTTGTCAGAGTGAGAAAGTTCCTGTTGAAGAGTATGAATTTCCGAATAAGCTGGCAAATGTGCAGTCTCATTTGGTACTTTGCTTATGCCTATTTGTTTGGTTATTATATATGAAACTGGCCTGACACGAGCCTTACATGAATTACATGGACTCTTGCAGGAGAAATTGGTGGCGAATAATTATTATTTAAACAAATCAGCTAAAGATGCGTACAGATCCTACATATTGGCTTATAATTCACATTCTATGAAGGATGTATTTAATGTTCACCGTCTTGATCTACAGGTAATTATATATACCTTTTGGTACATATTAGCTTCCAGCGGTGGAGGATGTATCTTTTGCTCTTAGGTCATATTCTCTTAGATATGCCATTGAATATTATTTGTTGTCCATTAGTAGTTTTCATTTTTTCAGCTCTAGGTTCTTGTTAGATGCGACTAAAGCTTGTGTTGGGCCAGTTTTCTGTTGGGTCCACTCAAGGTTTTTTGGGGAAGGTTTTAAGGGTCCTTCTCTTGTGTTCTTTTCTGACGTGTTACACGAGATAATATTGAATACATTCCAGAGGTGCTACTTGATTATTGAAGGGTAAATGAACCACACAAAAAGTGAATCCACTATTCTAAAATAGTCACCGTGGCACTCGGTATAGAGACCCAAATTCTAATGCTAACCACATCAAATGTGATTCTGTTGTTTAGCAGAACCAGTCTAATGCCAACCTTCACAAACTACATGATAAAAGAAATTTTTTATGCTGTTTTTTCCTTATTCTGTTACATCCCGAACACAACCCCAATTAGGACCCCAATTAGAACACGACCCGTATTTCTTTGGAAGGCAGGGGAGGTTAGCGGGCCTACTTAAATGCGTTATACAACTTTTAGTATCAAAATTTGAAGTTGTTGGGCATGATTTAGTAAATTCTGTCTTGTACATGTTTTCTTGAAATTGACAGGCTGTGGCTGCTTCATTCTGCTTTTCATGCCCGCCAAAGGTATGCCTCAATATTGACAGCAGTGCTTCCAAATTTAGGAAAAAGAGGCGTAAAGTCGAAGGAAGACATCATGGGTTTAGCGAGGGTAACCCTTATGGCAAAGGAAGTGACAATGATGTTTCACAGTTGGTTCGGTATTAGCTTACTTAATATCTCAGTATTAAATTATAGTGCGTTGCACTGTGCCAGGTCTGTTTGGAAGATATGTAATATCTGTATCTTCTAAGGGCCTCTCTCTCTCTCTCTCTCTCTCTCTCTCTCACATTTGTAAATTTACATTGAATTTTGTGGATCTTTCACTAAATATGATGAAAAAGATTTCTGAGGCTGCTGTTGAGACAGAGGCTGGACCCGTTGGGATAGTGAAGGAGTGCTGCCGACGTTGAGGCCACTCCTGGATAGGTCGTTCATTTGTTAAATGATTTCTTTTACAAAATTCGACCAAGAGAAAGTTTCGCCTCTCCTTGAGTTGGTCCCATAACATCTTTTGGTCTATTCCCACCTGCCGTTGCCAACTGCATGACCACGACACTGACAACGAAAACATTTTCCAGCTACTTGTCAAGTAGATCATGATGGATCAGATATAAGGTCGCCGGTTGGCAACTGGTGGCATGATTGGTGGTGATAGGCTAAGGCCTCCACCTTGGCTCCCCCGCCAGTAGAGCCTATTGAGGCGGTTCTCCCTGAATCACCCCTCTAGGGACATCACTCCCTCGCCCACTCGATTATCTTATTGCCTCTCTAGATCGCTGGTCTTGCTAACTCCTTACACCATCGACATCTGTAGAGCATCAAGGCCCGTGAGCTGAAATTTCCGATGATGATTTCTGTCTGCAATTTCAAGGTATTTGTCACATTTCTTATATTGTGAAACCGGCAGCCTCTCGGTGAATTTTTTCTCATACACGCTCGATCGCTCCTCTTGCACCAACCCTCAGCCATCACTTTCTCTCCAACATCAAAGAAAAACCATGAATTTTGGCTAGCAATTTCTATTTTCAAGAGATATTGTGGTATTTGTGACATTTGGCCTATTTAAACATATTTTTATTTATAGTTTGTGAAAATTACTCGATGTGAACCCTGATTGAATTGTTCTTTTATTTTATCTGAAAGTCAGTCTCTGTTATGATAAATAAGGGTTTTTTTATATAAATAATA